>JAMWET010000009.1:62500-77500 GCA_024036415.1 Prochilodus magdalenae | reverse complement strand
GCTGGAGCTGAATACGGCCTTGTTGTCTTATTTGCATAACGGCTGTATGTTTTGTTCCTGTGACGTGTCTAGTTGTCTGTCTGGTAGAGACACGGAGTTGCACTCTACAGCTGTCTTTTAGAAAAGCCACAGATTTTAGGGGAGCTAAACCTCCAGTACAGTGGTTCTTGAAAGTGAGAACCCTTTAGCATGTCCTGTATATAGAACCGTTTTGGTTTAAATGAGGAATGTTATGTCTGCATTCCAGCATGAGAACCTTATCCCCACTGTGAAGCATGGTGGTGGTAGTATCACTGTTTGGGCCAGGGCGCCTTACCATCCTTGACTGAACAATGTAATGTCACCAGAACCTAATTAACTAGCATTCAGAGGGATGACCTGCGGTTAGCCGATAGGCGAGTCAAGACGTCACATGACTTCGTTAAACCAATGCACTGCGAGGCATGTTTTTTAACATGGCCGTGAGCCAATGGCACTCATAGTATTGCTGGAGAGTGAACAATAGACGTCCGTCCAGGTCCTGCACCAGACGGAGGACTGGGAGCTGAAAAAACGGCCTGTCCGGCTTACGACTTAGCGCGTTCTAAGATGGCTACTACTGTTTTAGTTATGCTACGTGTGTTACTCCATGTTTGTGGAGAGCGCTGTGTCGTACTATGATGGAAACCACATGAGCAAGTCTACTACCAATTACTAGACACATTAACATGGTTTGAGGCAAGTGTATAAAGCAGTTAGCATGATGCTAACTGTGGGGAAACTGTGAAGGTGAAGTTGCTTAGTCCAAGACTAGGTCTTATACTTCCCCTAGAAGCCAGAACGTTCCTCTAAGAGTAGAGCACCAAGCTGGCCTATGCTGGTTTATGTTGGTCTGGTGCTGGTTTAGCTGGTCACTAGGGTGGCCATACGTCCAGTTTTAGTGCTGGGCAGTCCTGGTCAGTACCTGGACGGACGCCTATTAGTCCACTTTTCGGGATGTACTATTTAAGACATTCACTTACTAACAACATTACTTGTCCCATTGGCTCACGTCCACATCAAAAGACATGTCTTGCGTTTCATTGGTTTACCAAGGTCATGTGACATTGTGACTTACCTGCTAGCCAACCACAGGTCAGCCCACTACATGCTGGTCAAATAGTAAGCTCTTGTCCGACTCAAGAATGTCAACCATTCCACCCAATTAGGTGAGTAAAGCGTCTTGTATGTGTCGTATAGGTTAGATTATGATAGGTTAGTTCTAGTTCTAGTACCCCCCACCACCCCACCCTATGATGTCCTCCTTTTAAGGGTGGGGTGCCCTCTTTTTTTTGAGGTTATGAAAGTGGCACCCCAGCATGATCACACTGGTTGACCAGCATACCAGCATCGAAACACAACGTTTGCTGGTGACCAGGTTATCAACCACCATTGCTGCCGACCAGCAGTTGAAATCCTTGGAAGCCATGATGGCCGGTGCTGTTTGCTTTTAGCAGGGTTATCAATAAATGATACAGGCTAAGTAAGAAAAGCACCATTAAGATTGGACTACAGTCTGTTTGTTATGGTACTGTACGCTGTTTAGATTTGTCTTGAAAGCTGTAGCCATTAAAACTCACAGAGTTCACACGGATTTTAGATGCAACCCTCTGATCAGCACTCAGAAGTGCATTAGCCAAGCTCCTGGAATTCGGCGTTAGAGCTAAATAATGTTTTCCTGAAAGCTCTTATTGATCTGCTGTAGCCATTAGGGCCGGAGCGGAAGACTCTGTTGCCAAATTTACTTCAGGGCTTTTGAGTTTGCAAGACTTTTAAGGTGCAGAGAGCATGCAGGTATCCAAGGTGGAGAGAGGATGGTGAAGCTATGCTATGCTATGTGTGCACAATGTTGACAAAATACCGGTACTGTGGTTATAGTGCTGTTTAGTGTGATACATTACCGACCTGGTGAAGTCAGCTATATTGCCAAAGGTGTTCGCTCGTCTACCTTCACACACATATGAACTTGAGTGACGTCCCATTCTTAACCCATAGGGTCTAACATGATGTCGGCCCACCCTTAACAGCTATAACAGCCTCAGCTCCTCTGGGAAGGCTTTCCACAAGGGTTAGGAATGTGTTGATGGGAATTCCTTCCAGAAACACATTGGTGAGGACAGACACTGATGTTGGACGAGAAGGCCTGGCTCTCAGTCTCCACTCTAACTCATCCCAGAGGTGTTCTATCGGGTGGAGGTCAGGACTCTGTGCAGGCCAGTCCAGTTCCTCCACACCAGACTCGCTCATCCATGTCTTTATGGAGCTTGCTCTGTGCACTGGTGTGCAGTCATGTTGGAACAGGAAGGGGTCATCCCTAAACTGTTCCCACCATAATCCCCCCCTCCACCAAACTTTACACTCAGCACAGTGCAGTCAGACAGGTACCGTTCTCCTGGCCACCATAAACCCAGACTCGAAGTGTGATTGGTCACTCCAGAGGACAGGTCTCCACTGCTCTAGAGTCCCATGGCGGTGCTTTACACCACTACATTCCACACTTAGCGTTGTGCTTGGTGGTGTAAGGCTTGGAGGGAACAGCTCGACCATGGAACCCCATGCATGTGACATAACCAAGGATGGACCATAACGCTGTACCTGACTGACCCAACAGCCACGATTGGGGACATTCAGTGAGCAGTGGTGTCCTCCATGAGTCATCCTGTTAGTGCAGCACCATTGGCAGACGGCTGCACCACGCAGGACTACCTGCACACAGACCGTTACCACGACTGTCCTCAACACCACGTCACCATCACCAAAGACTGCAGTGGTGTCGTACCAGACTGTCATGGAGTGACTCAGAATGGCAGCGGGTCATCTTCAGTGACGAGTCTGACCCTAGGCTGGAGGCACCGTGGTCCAGACAGCCTGGTGTCACACCTCCACCCCTACCGCACCATCTCTAGGAACTGTGTGAAGATGTTCAAGCTGCATGGGATGGATTATCACAGGACACCATTAGGAACCTCTACAATCAAATGGGTTTATGGACATGTGACCAGGGGCCTGAGCCACTAGAGGGCCACTGTTAGCAATTTCAAGAGCTGTGATATAAGCCAAAATGCAAATCATGGTGCAGCACCACCAAATAACCCAATAGCCTGCTTGACACTATAGTACCAAGTTCAACTGCGTAGTGGTGCAGTGTTGGTGCCTACTGTCAATGAGAGTTCTATATCTATTGATGACCTGCCTGCTATCCAGAATGTTCACTAGCTCTGGGTGGTCTCCACTGCTACCGAGTTTAACAAATCACCAGGCACGGTTTCCTGCGTCTAAGCCAACACCATAAGAACACGGTGTGGACGTGTAATGGGCTTTCTCCTGGGCTCTAGAGCACGAACGTATGGGGTGTGTTAAAAAGCCAGTGGCTGGATACTGATTTGCGTTGATGCACAAATGAGTTAACAAAAAAGCATCCAAAAGCATCAGCCACAACAGACACGTCTGAACGTCACTCCAGTCCAATCATTCTACTGAATACACTTCGACTAATGAGCCCTAGGGACCACCCCTAGTCCAGGCCTGCTCCCCACCAAGCATCTCAGTGCAAACCCTCCACAATCAGTCACAATGACTGTAATGAAACCTGCTTACTGGACAGTGAGAAACGCTTCACGGTTGTCTAGGGCACCTGAGTATCGTCGCTGAGCATCGCTGACGGTGTTTTCTGATGGGTTAAATACCCCGCCCTGTTACCCGTATGCCGTTTCTCCGGATGGCCCTGGTATGAAGTGTAACCTAAAACATTTGGGGCTCTTTGTGAAAGAGTACGCTCACGGTTACAGGGCAGCCAACTGGCCTGTTTACCTCTTTACCCGTCCAGTTATGTCATTTACCAAGATTTTGGGGTGTCACCTTCCAACAGACTCTGCGTATAAAATATACATGCGCTCCTGTCAGACGATTTGTGTTTGAGAAAGTGTGTGTGAGTGTGTGTGTGTGCATGTATGTGTGTGCGTGTATCTGTGTGTGTGTGTGTGTGTAAGCGCGTGTGTGTGTAAGTGTGTGAGTGTATGCGTGTGTGTGTGTATCTGTGTGTGTGTGTCTGTGCGGGTGTGTGTGTGTGTGTATCTGTGTGTGTGTGTGTGTGTATCTGTGTGTGTGTGTATGTATGTATATCTGTGTGTGTGTGTGTGTAGTGTATGTGTGTGTGTATCTGTGTGTGTGTGTGTATCTGTGTGTGTGTGTGTGTGTATCTGTCTGTGTGTGTGTGGCTGTGTGTGTGTGTGTGTGTGTGTGTATCTGTCTGTGTGTATGTGGCTGTGTGTGTGTGTGTGTGTGTATCTGTGTGTGTGTATGCGTGTCTGTGTGTGTCTGTGTGTCTGTGTGTGTGTGTCTGTGTGTGTGTGTGTGCGTGTGTGTGTGTGTGTATGTGTGTGTGTGTGTATGTGTGTGTGTGTGTATGTGTGTGTGTGTGTGTGTGTGTGTCTGTGTGTGTGTATCTGTCTGTGTGTGTGTATGTGTCTGTGTGTGTGTGTGTATGTGTGTGTGTGTCTGTGTGTGTGTGTGTGTGCGTGTGTGTGTAGTTGTCTGTGTATCTGTGTGTGTGGGTATCTGTGTGTGTGTGTATGTGTGTATCTGTGTGTGTGTGTATCTGTCTGTGTGTGTGTATCTGTGTGTGTGTGTATCTGTCTGTGTGTGTGTATCTGTCTGTGTATGTGTGTTTGTGTGTGTGTGTGTGTGTGTCTGTGTGTGTGGGGGGGGGGTGTGTGTGTGTGTGTGTGTCTCTGTGTGTGTGTACATGTGTGTGCGTGTGTGTGTGTATCTGTGTGCGTGTGTGTGCGCATGTGTATCTGTCTGTCTGTGTGTGAGTGTGTGTGTGTGTGTGTGTGTGCGTGTATCTGTGTGTGTGTGTGTGTGTGTATCTGTCTGTGTGTGTGTGTGCGTGTGTATCTGTGTGTCTGTGTGTGTGTGTGTGTGTGTGTATCTGTGTGTATCTGTGTGTGTGTGTGTATCTGTGTGTATGCATGTGTGTATCTGTCTGTGTATCTGTCTGAGTGTGTGTGTGTGTCTATCTGTGTGTGTGTGTGTGTGTGTGTGTGTGTGTGTGGGTGTGTGTGTGTGTGTGTGTGCGGCCTCATTGTCTTGCTGCCATGCTGAATATTGCATAATGTCCGTGTTGTGGCGAAAGGCAGTTGAAGTTGAGACTGCGGCTCCTTCTAGAGTGACCGTATCGCAGTGGTCAGAGAAAGTGGCAGGTGTAACGCACACCGCAGGACCTGAGCTCCCTCCGTCTGACCAGCTTCGTTTGTGTGTGCGCACGTGTGCATCCGTTCCTCTGTATTTGTCTTGGTGTCTGTCTGGTGGGTTTGTTTAGTCTGGCTGTCTGTATTGTGTCTGTTTCTCTCCTTTCGTCTGCATTTGTTCTTTTTTTGTTTTTTACTGCTCACTCTTCTCTCTCACCCTTTCACTCCCTCGTCTTTGTCCTTGCCCTGATCAGCAGATCTCTGTTGTAGTCTGATCTCAGAATAATTTAGTACTGTACTATTGCATGGATGGATGGACGGAAGTAAAGGTGAAGTGAGGCTACGGAGGGGACCGGGTGGGAATGCTTGTGCGTGTAGCACAGAACGGCACTGGTCTGGTCACTGTGAACAACAGAACATTTTAAAAGGCTGTCCTTTTAGTTTATTAGCCAAAATATGTGTGGTGATTATTTGGCTCTGGCATCTATGATAACGTCCAGTACATGGCCAGAAGGGCCTCCCTGTAGTCTCCTTTGAGAAATCGGACAGTGGAATGGGTCGTATTGCAAGTAGGACCAGTGTGGGACTTGTTTTCAGGACCAGAGTGGGACTTGTTTTTAGGACCAGAGTGGGTCTTGTTTTTAGGACCAGAGTGGGACTTGTTTTTAGGACCAGAGTGGGCCTTGTTTTTAGGACCAGACTGGGACTTGTTTTTAGGACTGGAGTGGGACTTGTTTTTAGGACCAGACTGGGACTTGTTTTTAGGACCAGACTGGGACTTGTTTTTAGGACCAGAGTGGGACTTGTTTTTAGGACCAGAGTGGGACTTGTTTTTAGGACCAGACTGGGACTTGTTTTTAGGACCAGAGTGGGACTTGTTTTTAGGACCAGAGTGGGACTTGTTTTTAGGACCAGAGTGGGACTTGTTTTTAGGACCAGACTGGGACTTGTTTTTAGGACCAGAGTGGGACTTGTTTTAAGGACAGGAGTGGGCCTTGTTTTTAGGACCAGAGTGGGCCTTGTTTTTAGGACCAGAGTGAGCCTTGTTTTTAGGACCAGACTGGGACTTGTTTTTAGGACTGGAGTGGGACTTGTTTTTAGGACCAAAGGTGGAACTTGTTTTTAGGACCAGAGTGGGACTTGTTTTTAGGACCAATGTGGGGCTTGTTTTCAGGACAGGAGTGGGTCTTGTTTTTAGGACCAGAGTGGGACTTGTTTTAGGACCAGAGTGGGACTTGTTTTAGGACCAGAGTGGGACTTGTTTTTAGGACTGGAGTGGGACTTGTTTTCAGGACATGAGTGGGCCTTGTTTTTAGGACCAGAGTGGGGCTTGTTTTTAGGACCAGTGTGGGGCTTGTTTTCAGGACAGGAGTGGGTCTTGTTTTCAGGACAGGAGTGGGACTTGTTTTTAGGACCAGAGTGGGACTTGTTTTAGGACCAGAGTGGGACTTGTTTTAGGACCAGAGTGGGACTTGTTTTAGTGGAGTGGGACTTGTTTTCAGGGCCTGACCAGTGTTTTAGGACAGGATTGGACTTTTTTCAGGACCAGATTGGGACTTGTGGGACTTGTTTTTAGGACCAGTTGTTTTTTAGGGACTGGGACTTGTTTTTAGGACTGGAGTGGGACTTGTTTTTAGGACCAGACTGGGACTTGTTTTTGGGACTTGTTTTTTACCAGACTGGGACCAGATGTGGGACTTGTTTTTAGGACCAGACTGTGGTTTTTAGGACTTGTTTTTTTAGGACCAGTGTGGGGTCCAGAGTGGGTCTTGTTTTTAGCACTGGAGTGGGGTTTGTTTTTAGGACCAGAGTGGGACTTGTTTTAGGACCAGAGTGGGACTTGTTTTCAGGGCCTGAGTGGGACTTGTTTTAGGACCAGAGTGGGTCTTGTTTTTAGGACTGGAGTGGGGTTTGTTTTTAGGACCAGAGTGGGACTTGTTTTAGGACCAGAGTGGGACTTGTTTTCAGGACCAGAGCTTGTTTTTAGGACCAGAGTGGGACTGTGGGACTTGTTTTTAGGACCAGAGTGGGACTTGTTTTTAGGACCAGACTGGGACTTGTTTTTAGGACCAGAGTGGGACTTGTTTTAAGGACAGGAGTGGGCCTTGTTTTTAGGACCAGAGTGGGCCTTGTTTTTAGGACCAGAGTGAGCCTTGTTTTTAGGACCAGACTGGGACTTGTTTTTAGGACTGGAGTGGGACTTGTTTTTAGGACCAAAGGTGGAACTTGTTTTTAGGACCAGAGTGGGACTTGTTTTTAGGACCAGTGTGGGGCTTGTTTTCAGGACAGGAGTGGGTCTTGTTTTCAGGACAGGAGTGGGCCTTGTTTTAAGGACATGAGTGGGCCTTGTTTTTAGGACCAGTGTGGGGCTTGTTTTTAGGACCAGTGTGGGGCTTGTTTTCAGGACAGGAGTGGGTCTTGTTTTCAGGACAGGAGTGGGACTTGTTTTTAGGACCAGAGTGGGACTTGTTTTAGGACTGGAGTGGGACTTGTTTTAGGACCAGAGTGAGACTTGTTTTAGGACTGGAGTGGGACTTGTTTTCAGGGCCTGAGTGGGACTTGTTTTTAGGACAGGAGTGGGACTTGTTTTCAGGACCAGATTGGGACTTGTTTTTAGGACCAGACTGGGACTTGTTTTTAGGACCAGACTGGGACTTGTTTTTAGGACCAGACTGGGACTTGTTTTTAGGACCAGAGTGGGACTTGTTTTTTAGGACCAGAGTGGGACTTGGTTTTAGGACTGGAGTGGGACTTGTTTTTAGGACCAGACTGGGACTTGTTTTTAGGACCAGACTGGGACTTGTTTTTAGGACCAGACTGGGACTTGTTTTTAGGACCAGATTGGGACTTGTTTTTAGGACCAGACTGGGACTTGTTTTTAGGACAGGAGTGGGACTTGTTTTTTAGGACAGGAGTGGGGCTTGTTTTAAGGTCCAGAGTGGGTCTTGTTTTTAGGACCAGAGTGGGTCTTGTTTTTAGGACTGGAGTGGGGTTTGTTTTCAGGGCCTGAGTGGGGGACCAGAGTGGTCTTCAGCACTGGAGTGTGGGACCAGAGTGGGACTTGTTTTAGGACAGACAGGACTGGTGGGGACTTGTTTTAGGACAGGACCAGTTCAGGACCAGAGTGGGACTTGTTTTTAGGACCAGAGTGGGACTTGTTTTAGGACCAGAGTGGGACTTGTTTTCAGGACCAGTGTGGGACTTGTTTTTAGGACCAGAGTGGGACTTGTTTTAGGACTGGAGTGGGACTTGTTTTAGGACCAGAGTGAGACTTGTTTTCAGGGCCTGAGTGGGACTTGTTTTTAGGACCAGTGTGGGACTTGTTTTCAGGACCAGTGTGGGACTGTTTTTAGGACAGGAGTGGGACTTGTTTTTAGGACCAGTGTGGGACTTGTTTTCAGGACCAGTGTGGGACTGTTTTTAGGACAGGAGTGGGACTTGTTTTCAGGACAGGAGTGGGACTTGTTTTCAGGACAGGAGTGGGACTTGTTTTTAGGACCAGAGTGGGATTTGTTTTAGGACCAGAGTGGGACTTGTTTTAGGACCAGAGTGGGACTTGTTTTTAGGACCAGAGTGGGACTTGTTTTCAGGACAGGAGTGGGACTTGTTTTCAGGACCAGTGTGGGGCTTGTTTTCAGGACCAGTGTGGGGCTTGTTTTCAGGACCAGTGTGGGGCTTGTTTTCAGGACCAGTGTGGGGCTTGTTTTCAGGACCAGTGTGGGGCTTGTTTTTAGGACTAGAGTTGGACTTGTTTTCAGGACCAGAGTGCGATATGTTTTCAGGACAGGAGTGGGACTTGTTTTCAGGACTGGAGTGGGACTTGTTTTCAGGACCAGTGCGGGGCTTGTTTTTAGGACCAGTGTGGGACTTGTTTTCAGGACCAGAGTGCGATATGTTTTCAGGACAGGAGTGGGACTTGTTTTCAGGACTGGAGTGGGACTTGTTTTCAGGACTGGAGTGGGACTTGTTTTCAGGACCAGTGCGGGGCTTGTTTTTAGGACCAGTGTGGGACTTGTTTTCAGGACCAGTGTGGGGCTTGTTTTTAGGACCAGTGTGGGGCTTGTTTTCAGGATCGGAGTGCAACATGTTTTCAGGACTGGAATGGGGTTTTTTTTAGAACCGGAAAGGAACTTGCAGGGCCAGAGTGGGACTTGTTTTTAGGACCAGAGTGCATCCTGTAAAAATACGGAATCGTCCTTCATTTGGCAATTAAATTTTGCGTCCCAGTGGAGGAAGGACATTGTCTGGGTCTGTGTTTCCAGGCTTCTGCTCAGACCTTCAATTCCAGTGAAGGGTAATGTTAAGCATGACAGTGCCCCTGTACACAAAGCCAGCTCGATAAAGACCTGGTTTGATTAGCTTGGTCTGAGGCGACTCTCATGGCTTCCTGGTCAGAAATGAAACCAGTAGTAGAATCTTATATTCCACCAAAGAGCACCACATGACTAAATCATCACAGTGTTGAGTTGGTAAGTATTCTTGAACCGATTTACTGATGCACTTAAATGAGCGAAAGCGTTCAAGGAACCCAAGCTTTATAATGGCTGCCACTACATGCAACATACCGCTTGCAAGTCCCAGCATACCATACAGTGTTTTTGGATTGCAGTGATGATGTTAATGCAGTTTGGTCAATGCTAATCTGCTGCTAAACAACCTTCCTTTGTTTGTAAGCTGAATTAGCTTGAATTAGCTAAGCTAAAGAAATGAATTCCAGCCCCACTTGTGTCCTGGTTGTTCAACCGCTTATGCAAAAACCATGTATTTGTCCCCACTTCCCATTTCTGATTCTCTACACCTCCCTCTGCACTGCTAAAGTGTTTCCCTGCGCTCACACCTGACGTCCCCCATGAAAGACTTGATAATGAGCTGATGAGTAGAACCGCCAGTGTTCGAGCGGTGAAAACACTTTGCGTGGAGTGCTGTGGCCTTCCAGGCCTGCATTCTGACACCGCTGATTCGGAGCCAAGCGTGTCTAACATTAGCAAGCTCCAATTAACCAGATGCTTTAAGTAACATTAGCCTGATTTCTCGAATACAAGTCAAGGCTGAAACGAGTCTCGATAATGTAATTCTACCGTGAAATGTGCTCATGCCAACTTAGACACCAAAATAGAGCCCAGAATCCATTAGCCTGTGTCTTTTTTTAGGTGGTGAGCAGAATGCTAATCATGCTAATCACACAGTTCAGATTAGCCTAGTATCACAATACTTAGAATACTGAGTAGCTGCTTTTACTGAGCCATGTGTAAGAGATTTGTGACAAGCATTTAGAGAGCTGACCTGTAGTTAGCCGGTAAATGAGTCACAATGTCACATGATCTTGTTAAACCAATGAAATGCAAGGCATGTCTTTTGACATGTACGTGAGCCAATGGCACACACAATATTGTTTATGAGTGAACCTTTCAAATAGTTCATCCCGAAAAGAGGACTAATAGGCGTCCGTCCAGGTGCGGAGGACTGGGAGTTGGAGAACCAGACTGTCCGGCCTAAAACCGGACATGTGGACACCTTACATAAAACAGAGGGCAACATATACTCCTGGTCTATTCGGACAGTGCTGCAAATATTATTAACTGGCTAATCTAACTATAATTAAGGATTTAATAAGATGCAGTGGAAAAGTAGGCACCATATCGCCCCCTGTACTTCCTGTAGAGTACTGCAGTCTGTCAGAATGAGTACATGTATCATATGAACAACAGCACATTATAAAGGGTTAGGCTAACAATATTTACAATAGTAATACATAGTGATACTCTATATTACAATCAAAACAGTACTGGCATAATCATTTTAATGATGACAGTAGTGTGCTAATAATGTAAGGGCCAGATTACGTCTAAGTCTTTGGTCCAAGGCCATGAAACTGGCCCAACTAGGCTCTGTCTCAGTTGTGTACTACACACTAACACTACCCAGTATATACTATGGTCTAATCTTAATAGTATGGGTTCAGCAGGCTAGCATACACAGTGTTAGCATGCTACATCATTTCCTATTAACAGGAAGTGATAAAGCTTAATCATTCAGAGTTGGACTCTGAAGTAAAATAAATTCATTGTTGATAAGGATGCATTTACAGGCTGTTTGGACGGATATGGTTTGAACTTATACACCAATTTCTGGTCCTGGCACCACTGCAGCTGCCATCACATCACCGTCCGCCATTTTTTCGGAATTTTCCAGACACAAAAATCTCCCTTCTTTCCGTGTCACATTGCATCGTGAAACAATAGCATCCATCTTTACCATACTCAAACCTCAACTGGTTGTAAGTGTGGGATTTTGAGTTTACTCAACTTTGATATTACCTACTGTGCTAGTTAGTTAGTATTAATATGAAATGAGAAATGGGGACACAGCCATAGTGTTAAGTCTGTTATGCTAATGTCATTTTTCAAAACCTGTTGTTGAAGATGGATGAGCGAAAGAGGAACCTTTTAGCAGAAGTGGTGCAATGGTGGGGTTTCTCTAGAAAGATGGCCTGATTTGTAGTACTGCTAAGCCTAGCTGAGAATGCTAGTTTAATGAATCTAGCTTGTCCGAGGAAACCTGACTACACTGAGCTTGCTTTACCCTTTGATTCCAGTTCGGCGGTGATAGCATTGGTTAGGTTTTACCCTTGTGTGTACTCGTTGGTGCTCAAATAGTTTGGGGAAGATTGATCAGGAAGATCCTACGCTAGGTGTACTAAAGAGAGAGGTAAAGTTAGCAATAGCAGTTAGCATAATGCTAATATGTGCAGCTCCAAAGTAGGAGAATATGTGAGGGCAGGACTGAGGGATGAGGTGAAGTAAGTTCTCGCTTTAGACAATCAATACAACCTTGACTTCCAGAGTCTACAGTCTAGGCCACTTTCATAACCCCAAAAAGGAGGACATCCCTCCCACTAAAAGGAGGACATCCCTCCCCCAAAAAGGAGGACATACCTCTCTCAAAAAGGAGGACATCCCTCCACCAAAAAAGGAGGACATCATGCACTGGGCACGATGCCCGTACTCAGGAGCTTACTATTTGACTAGCATATAAGGGGGCTGCCCACCCAGTAGGTGGGTCACGATGTCACATGACCTGGTTAAACCAATGAAATGCAAGGCATGTCTTTTGACATGGACGTGAGCCAATGGCACATGTAATATTGTTGGCGAGTGAACATTATACATAGTTCATCTCGAAAAACCGGACTATCCGGCCTAAACCCGGACATGTGGCCACTCTACAACAGTCACTGCTAACACAATAATACCAGTGTCCACTTTTGGCCAGCAAATCCTTTTAGGGTCAGCAGATGTGTGTGTTTCTGTCTGTGCTGGCCAGAGCTAACCGTGGAGACCTGCCTTCACGGCCACATTAAACAAATTAGCCGACAACAAGGAACACAATGAAGCACGTCATTACATGGGCTGAATGGGGAGTTAGGCCCAGTTCCAGTCCTGGGCTCCCGGGTTTTGTGTTGTGTGGTTGCAGGGCACTTGCGCTCTTTGAAGCATGAGATGGGTCAATGGGCTTCTGTATCATCATTCAGGATCCCAAGAATTCCTCAATGAACTTGTTTGAGAATGACCTGTATTCCCGTCCTATGTTATTCCATGCATGGCTGAGTGTTTCTCAGCTACATCCTTAAAATAAACAGATTTTATCCTTTAATATTCCAGGTTTTCATTTAATGTCTGGTTTCTGGTATTCCCTATGGCACTCAACACGACAGTTA
The DNA here is from genome assembly GCA_024036415.1 of Prochilodus magdalenae. Lineage (NCBI taxonomy): Eukaryota > Metazoa > Chordata > Actinopteri > Characiformes > Prochilodontidae > Prochilodus > Prochilodus magdalenae. The sequence continues at coordinate 64,576 of JAMWET010000009.1, read as the reverse complement.
TCTGGTTAATATAGTTGGTCTTGGTCGATATATTAACTACTTCCTCAGTTTCTGACATATACACACCCATCCATCTCCGAAATGTTCAGTCTATCTGGGAATGGTGTGATTCTATACAGTTGTTATAGATTTGTTTTCATTAAAAATGTAAAATATTTCCCATTAAGAATGAATGGGATGAAAAAAGTACCCTCACTCGTCTTTTTGTCTTTTTATTCCTATCACCAGCAATTCCAATAGAATTCCTTCAGAGTCCCATTAAAACCCTATTGGTTCCTTTAACCTGCAAACACTCAAAACAGCTTGGACAGACGTCTGGTTCCATTGACTTCCATTACAATTAAATCAGGTTTTTGACCTCTCCTGAAAAGTCTGGAGATACGTGTTTTGCTTTGGACAGCGGCGATATATAAAACACACTGGGACAACTTGGACGTCCAGAGTGTTCAGACATCCCATTGTAACCCACTGTGTGTTTTTATTTTTTTACGAACATTCAGATTTCATGTGGCTTCTTGTTGGGCTATCCAGACTATCAAACAACAGTCTTCCTTATCCAGGTGCTTCTATGGAGGAGAAAACAAAGAGACAGCACGGGCGAGATTATAGAGCAGTGATACTGATAGCGGATCTAAGCCAGCGCATGCGCACCGGCGTGAAGGCTGCTCACCGGAGACAGCCAGGACACTGAGTGCCTGGGCTCAGTTACAGCAGACATGTCTGTCTGTCTGTCTGTCTGTCTGTCTGTCTGTCCATATGTCTGTCTGTCTGTCTGTCTGTCTGTGTGTGTTCAGTCTAGAGAGGTGTTTAGAACATATCAGAGTTTAACATAGGGGTTTGAATGGGAGTCAAAATAAATGGAAGTCTATCGGAGGAACGATGGATGAATACACAACAAATGGAGGAGTGATGGTCAGTAAGCCTGTGGATGAGAGTTTGGAGGTCTGCCCTGAGTGGGTACATTCAGTTGGTGGCTATAGGTTAAATGAAACAATAGGATTTGAATGGGAGTGAAAATGAATGGGTGTCTATGGAAGGAACGAGGGATGAATACACAACATATAGAGGAGTGTGGGTCAGTATGACTTTTGATTAGAGTTTGGGGGTCTGCCCTGAGTGGGTACATTCAGTTTGGTGGCTGTAGGTGAAAGGAAACAAAGGGGTTTGAATGGGAGTCAAAATAAATGGAAGTCTATCGGAGGAACGATGGATGAATACACAACAAATGGAGGAGTGATGGTCAGTAAGCCTGTGGATGAGAGTTTGGAGGTCTGCCCTGAGTGGGTACATTCAGTTGGTGGCTATAGGTTAAATGAAACAATAGGATTTGAATGGGAGTGAAAATGAATGGGTGTCTATGGAAGGAACGAGGGATGAATACACAACATATAGAGGAGTGTGGGTCAGTATGACTTTTGATTAGAGTTTGGGGGTCTGCCCTGAGTGGGTACATTCAGTTTGGTGGCTGTAGGTGAAAGGAAACAAAGGGGTTTGAATGGGAGTCAAAATGAATGGAAGTCTATGGGAGGAACGACGGATGAATACACAACATATAGAGGAGTGAGGGTCAGTAAGCCTGTGGATGAGAGTTTGGGGGTCTGCCCTGAGTGGGTACATCCAGTTTAGTGACTGTGGGTTAAATGAAACAATAGGGTTTGAATGGGATTGAAAATGAATGGGAGTCTATGGGAGGAACGAGGGATGAATAAGCAACACATAGAGGAGTGTGGGTCAGTATGTCTGTGCATTAGAGTTTGGAGGTCTGCCCTGAGTGGGTACATTCAGTTTGGTGGCTGTAGGTGAAAGGAAACAATAGGATTTAAATGGGAGTGAAATGAATGGAAGTCTATGGGAGGAATGACGGATGAATACACAACATATAGAGGAGTGAGGGCCAGTAAGCCTGTGGATGAGAGTTTGGGGGTCTGCCCTGAGTGGGTACATCCAGTTTAGTGACTGTGGGTTAAATTAAACAATAGGGTTTGAATGGGATTGAAAATGAATGGGAGTCTATGGGAGGAACGAGGGATGAATAAGCAACACATAGAGGAATGTGGGTCAATATGACTGTGGATT
>JAMWET010000009.1:47500-57500 GCA_024036415.1 Prochilodus magdalenae | reverse complement strand
ACTGGGCAACAATGGGAACCAATTATCAAGAGTTGACGGATCAGTGAACTCCCACAGCAGAATGTCCGCTCATCAATCTGGATCTGAAGCTAAAAGGTAGTCTGGTTCTGCTGCAAGACCCGTAGCACATGAGCATGTCCACCACTGAAGGGTTCCTTCAAGCGTGGCCTCGTCCATTGAGTCCATTGAGTCCATTGAGGTCCTACTTGGCCAGTTCGTGCTCAAGTCCAACAGCAGAGTGTCCATCCCGCCAATGGTCTTAATGAAAGATGGTCATGTAGGCTGGAACCTTATCTGAGTCATGGGTGTCTCATGGAGTTCGGTAGTCTTCCCGGGTCCCAGATGTCTTCTCACCTAACCTAAGTGTCCAAGAAGAACACCAAGGTCACTCACCAAGTAAGCCTTGCAAGTCCAACTCCCTTCCAGGGCAGGCAGACATATGGACGCCACAGAAACCAGGAGTCGGACTCGGTAGCCTCAACCCGTCATGGAACTCATGCGTACGGGTGTGTTTAAGACAGTGGCCTCTATGTGAATTACTGCGACTGTAGGGGGAGCCCAAGAGACAGTCCAGCTCAGCCCAGTAGACTTCTAATGCCTAACTCTGGTTACCTCCCTCTTTTTCTCTAGGAGGAGACTCTCTCTCTCTCTTTCTTTCTCTCTCTCTCTCTCTCTCTCTCCTTTTCTCTCTCTCTCCTCCATCTCTCTGTAGTCATGGCTCCTCCTCTGCTCACCCCTGTCCTCCTCTCTCTCCTGCTCTGCGTACGGGAGAGCCTGTGCGACAAGAACGTCAGTAAGAACTGCGGTCAGAAGGTGGAGTGCAGTCCCGGGATCCTGCTTCCTGTCTGGCTGCCCCGAAACCCCTCGCTGGGCGAGCAGGTGGCCAGAGCCATCATCTACTTCCTGTGTCTCCTCTACCTCTTCCTGGGCGTCTCCATCATCGCTGACCGATTCATGGCCGCCATCGAGGTCATCACGTCGCAGGTATATCCATTCACACATAAACACCTACTGAGCGATGGAGGCAGGGGCCGTCCTACCCACCTAGAGAGGGCATCCGTCGCGCTGTCTCGGACATGGGGACGGCTGTGGCATCATCAGGAGGGCTAGTGGGCGTGTCCCCTCAGACCTGTGCTGCTTGTGTGTTGTAGGAAAAGCAAGTGACGGTTACGGGGGCGAACGGGGAGAAGACGGTGACCACGGTGCGGATTTGGAACGAAACCGTCTCCAACCTCACGCTGATGGCTCTCGGCTCCTCGGCCCCGGAGATACTGCTGTCAGTCATAGAGGTACAAACACTTGCGCGCTAAGTGCCCCTGAGGTCACCTGGACCTGAGATACCGTCAGTCACACACACACAATGCTGTCCTGCTCCCGTCGGGTCATCTACGGCTTCTTCTAGTGAGATACTGTCAATCACAGAACAGTCACGCTCACACACGTGCAGGGACTCGTCACTGAAGGTGACCCGCTGCCAGTCTGGGTGACTCCATGACAGTCTGGCACCGCACCGTTGCAGTCTTTGGTGACGGTGACGTGGTGTTAGGGACAGCGGCCCGTGGGCATGTAGTCTGCCGATGGTGCTAACAGGATGACTCATGGAGGACATCACTGCTCGCTGGATGTCCGCAAACGTGGCTGCTGGGTACAGCGTTAAGACCGGTCCATGTCTCACAACGCCAAACCCGTCCACCAAGTTTCATTCCTCTCGGTTCATTTAACAGTTAATATATTTGGGAAATTGATGATTTCTATGGCACTTCAGGGGCCTGAGTCCATCAGAGTCCTTCCCTGATGGAGATGGCTCTTTACTATGGGTTGGGAATACTGAACATTTGCCAGCGTTCTGTAAAACGTGCCCAACCTTGGAGCACCAAAGGATGTTGATGGGCAGATCATGGTTCCATTCGTCTTTGAGCCCGCTCAGTCCTCGCCTGGTAGCACTCTTCACATCATTATGTCCTGGCCACAAACACAACCATGCCCCCCCTCGCTCTCACAGAACTCCCCCACACTCTCGTGAAGCCTGAGCACCACCTACTCATTAACACAGAATGAGCTCTGTCCTGGAGAACACTGGAGACGTCTCAGAGGTGTTGAAAAGAAGCTGGTTATCCAGAAGGTACTTTTTCTCTGCCAATGATCAACTGAGTCTCTCTCTCTCTCTATCTCTCTCTCTCTTTCTCTATCTCTCTCTCTCTGTCTGTCTCGCTGTCTGTAATCAATAACCTGAATTAAAATTACAAGTCCAAACCGAATCAAGCTATACAGTAGCACCAGCAGTGTGAAACTAAACCTTAGACTGCTCTTCCTCTACTTACATTACTCTACATGTCCACTGTTCTGGAATGTTCTTCCTCCATTTACCATGTTCTAGAAGGTTCCTCCCCAAGTACTGTTCCCATTCACACTGTTCTAGAATGCTCTCCCCAAGGACTGTACCCATTCACACTGTTCTGGAATGCTCTCCTCGAGAACTGTACCCATTCACACTGTTCTGGAATGTTCCCCCCGAGAACTGTACCCATTCACATTGTTCTAGAATGCTCTCCCCAAGGACTGTACCCATTCACACTGTTCTGGAATGCTCTTCCTGATGACTGTACTCATTCACACTGTTCTACAATGCTCCCCCTGAGAACTGTACTAATTCACGCTGTTCTAGAATGCTCTCCTTGAGGACTGTACCCATTCACACTGTTCTAGAATGCTCCCCCCGAGGACTGTACCCATTCACAATGTTCTAGAATGCTTTCCCAGAGTACTGTACCAATTCACACTGTTCTGGAATGCTCCCCCCGAGGACTGTACCCATTCAGACTGTTCTAGAATGCTCTCCTTGAGAACTGTACCCATTCACACTGTTCTAGAATGCTCTTCCTGAGGACTGTACCCATTCACACTGTTCTATAATGCTCTCCCCGAGGACTGTACCCAATCACACCCCGAGAACTGTACCCATTTATACTGTTCTAGAAGGCTCTCCTCAAGAACTGTACCCATTCACACTGTTCTGGAAGGCTCTCCCCGAGGACAGTTCCCATTCACGCTTTTCTGGAATGCTCTCCCCGAGTACTGTACCCATTCACATTGTTCTAGAAAGTTCTCACAGAAGACTGTAACACATTCACACTGTTCTAGAATGTTCTCTCCAAGGACTGTACCCTATCACACTGTTCTAGAATTCTCCCCTCTGAGAACTGTACCCATTTACACTGTTCTGGAATGCTCTCCCTGAGGACGGTTCCCATTCACATTGTTCTAGAATGCTCTCCCTGAGGACGGTTCCCATTCACGCTGTTCTAGAATGCTCTCCTCGAGAACTGTACCTATTCACACAGTTCTGGAATTCTCTCCCTGAGGATTGTTCCCATTCACGCTGTTCTGGAAGTCTTTCCTCATGGTGGTGGTCCTGAATTCCCCCTTATCCCTCCCCGTTCCCTGTTTGTTCATTTGTTAGTTATCGGTTGTTTATCTGGATGAACATACATCAGGCTGCTGGTGTTTGCTGGGTGCCGTCAGGTCAGTGTGTCATAAGGCTTTCGGGGCCCGCGAGGTTTTTTCCATAAGATACACTTTCGTGGAATCGTTTATGTAGGAGTTCGCTTTCATGTCACACCCAGTTAAAGCCCAACCAGTTGATTGAATCTATCTTAGGGAATATGTGACATCAACCATCTCCTACCAATCATTAACTCTTTACACCTCCGGGAAATCGCAGAGAGTTTAGGAAACAGAACTTTCCTACCGCCTGTGGATACTTGTTAACCTCAGGAGCCTTTTTGGTTTCCAACTTTCCATTTTACAGGACCGTGACTTCTCTGTTGGCCTCCTACTGCCTCTACTGCCCTCTCTAGCTTGTTTCCAGTACTGCGATGGTCATGTCCCCAGCTGCCTCTCCAGACTTCTGCTGAGCATTGTTCCAAAGAAACTTACAGAGAATTGTTCACAGTGGTGGTGGTGGGAACCAGACGTCTGACGTGAACAGTAAGCTGTACTTAGAGAGCAATAACGTGACGTAGCCAGAAGATCAAAATAAATAGAACCATTATATTATCTCTTCATTTTCCCAGTTTACCATTATAGAATGGGTTGGGACAACAGGAATATTCCCTCTCCGTTCATCTTCAGCTAAAGTATACCACTGACGCTGTTCTAGAATACCCTTTCCTCATTCACACTGTTCTAGAATACTCTTTCCTCATTCACACTGTTCTAAGACGCTTTCACTTCTTTCACACTCTTCTAGAACACTCTGGCATCATTCACTCTGTTCTAGAATACTCTGGCATTATTTGCACTGTTCTAGAATACTCTGGCGTCATTCACACTGTTCTAGAATACTCTGGTGTCATTCACACTGTTCTAGAACACTCTGTCCTCATTTACACTGTTCAAGAACATTTTAGCATCACTCACGCTGTTCTAGAATACTCTGGCATCATTCACAGTGTTCTAGAATACTCCAGCATCATTCACACTGTTCTAGAATACTCTGGCATCATTCACACTGTTCTAGAATACGTCAGCATCATTCACACTGTTCTAGAATACTTCAGCATCATTCACACTCTTCTAGAATACTCTGGCGTCATTCACACTGTTCTAGAATACTCTGTCCTCATTTACACTGTTCAATAACATTTTAGCATCATTCACGCTGTTCTAGAATACTCTGGCATCATTCACACTGTTCTAGAAGACTCCAGCATCATTCACACTGTTCTAGAATACCCTGGCATCATTCACAGTGTTCTGGAATACTCTGGCATCATTCACGCTGTTCTAGAATACTTTGGAATCATTCACACTGTTCTAGAATACTCCAGCATCATTCACACTGTTCTAGAATACTCCAGCATCATTCACACTGTTCTAGAATACTTTAGCATCATTCACACTCTTCTAGAATACTCTGGCGTCTTTCACACTGTTCTAAAATACTCCAGCATCATTCACACTGTTCTAGAATACTCCAGCATCATTCACACTGTTCTAGAATACTCCAGCATCATTCACACTGTTCTAGAATACTTTAGCATCATTCACACTCTTCTAGAATACCCTGGCACTATTCACACTGTTCTAGAATATTCCGGCGTCATTCTCACTGTTCTAGAACGCTTCCGCATCATTCACACATTTCTAGAATACTCTGTCCTCATTTACACTGTTCAAGAACATTTTAGCATCACTCACGCTGTTCTAGATTACTCCAACATCATTCACACTGTTCTAGAATACTCTGGCATCACTCACGCTGTTCTAGAATACTCTGACATCATTCACACTGTTCTAGGATACTTCGGCATCATTCACACTGTTCTAGAATACTCTGGCATCATTCACACTGTTCTAGAATACTCCGGCATCATTCACACTGTTCTAGATTACTTCGGCATCATTCACACTCTTCTAGAATACTCTGACATCATTCACACTGTTCTAGGATACTTCGGCATCATTCACGCTGTTCTAGAATACTTTGGAATCATTCACACTGTTCTAGAATACTCCGGCATCATTCACACTGTTCTAGAATACTCCGGCATCATTCACACTGTTCTAGAATACTCCGGCATCATTCACACTATTATAGAATACTCTATCATCATTTACACTGTTTTAGAATACTCTGTCCTCATTTACACTGTTCTAGAACGCTCTAGCATCATTCACACTGTTTTAGAATACTCTGGCATCATTTGCACTGTTCTAGAACACTTTCACTTTTGTCTTTGTTGAAGATTGACCTCCACCCTTCACACTGTTCTAGAATACTCTGTCCCCATTCACACTGTTCTAGAATTTTCCCTCCAATCACACTGTTGTGAAATGCCCTTCACCCTTCATGCTGTTCTAGAACATTTTCACTGCTTTCATGCTGTTCTAGAATACTCTGTCCACATTTACAGTGTTCTAGAATGCTTTAACTTCTTTTACACTGTTCTAGAATACCCTGTCCTCTTTCACACTGTTCTACAATGTTTTCCCTCCAGTTGTTTCTCACACTGTTGTAGAATGTTCTCCAACATTCATATTATTCTAGAATGGGCTTGCCTTCATTTATAATGTTCCAGAATGTTCTTCCTCATTCATTCCACTTTAGAATGTTGTTCTTACTCTCCATTCATACTGGATGGATGATTCATAGATATGTTTTTTCTTTGTTCTTGCCTGTGTGCAGGTGTGTGGTCACGGATTTGAGGCGGGTGAGCTGGGTCCGGGCACCATTGTGGGCAGTGCCGCCTTCAACATGTTTGTGATCATTGGAATCTGTGTGTGGGTGATCCCTGATGGTGAGTCGAGGAAGATTAAACACCTCCGAGTCTTCTTCATCACTGCCTCCTGGAGCATATTCGCCTATATCTGGCTCTACATCATCCTGGCGGTCATCTCACCCGGCATCGTACAGGTGAGTGGGTCAACCCAATCTGGTGTTTGTATACAGAGTGTGGCTGGATTACGTGCAAGAGAGGATTTTATTACTCAGTTACTTAGCAACCAAACACAGGTGGCCTCTACAACCAGATGAGGTGGACTCTACAATCGAATAGGGATGGACTCTACTAACGAATAGAGGTGGGCTCTATAACTGAATAGAAGTGGACTCTACAATCGAATAGAGGTGCCCTCTACTACCCCATAGAGGTGCCCTCTACTACCCAATAGAGGTGGACTCTACAACCGAATAGAGGTGCCCTCTACAACTGAATAGAGGTGGACTCTACAACCGAATAGAGGTGCCCTCTACAACTGAATAGAGGTGGACTCTACAACTGAATAGGGTTGACGCTACAACCGAATAGAGGTGGGCTCTACAACCAAATGGGGTGGACTCTATAACTGAATAGAGGTGGACTCTACAACTGAATAGAGGTGGACTCTACAACTGAATAGAGGTGGACTCTGCAACCCAATAGAGGTGGACTCTACAGCCCAATAGAGCTGGATTCTACAACCGAATAGAGGTGGACTCTATAACTGAATAGAGGTGGACACTACAACCCAATAGAGGTGCCCTCTACAACTCAATAGAGGTGGACTTTACAGCCGAATAGAGGTGGACTCTATAACCCAATAGAGGTGGACTCTATAACCGAATAGAGGTTGACTCTATAACCGAATAGAGGTGGACTCTACAACCGAATAGAGGTGGGCTCTATAACTTAATAGGGGGACTCTATAACTGAATGGGGTGGGCTCTATAACTGAATGGGGTGGACTCTATTATTGAATAGAGGTGCCCTCTACTACCCAATAGAGGTGGACTCTACAACCAAATAGAGGTGGACTCTACAACTGAATAGAGGTGGACTCTACAACTGAATAGAGGTGGACTCTACAACTGAATAGGGTGGACTCTATAACTGAATAGGGTGGACTCTATAACTGAATGGGGTGGGCTCTATAACTGAATAAGGTGGATGCTACAACCGAATAGAGGTGGGCTCTATAACCAAATGGGGTGGACTCTACAACTGAATAGAGGTGGACTCTACAACTGAATAGGGTGGACTCTATAACTGAATGGGGTGGGCTCTATAACTGAATAAGGTGGATGCTACAACCGAATAGAGGTGGGCTCTATAACCAAATGGGGTGGACTCTACAACTGAATAGAGGTGGACTCTACAACCAAATAGAGGTGGACTCTACAACTAAATAGGGTGGATGCTACAACCGAATAAGAGGTGGGCTCTATAACCAAATGGGGTGGACTCTACAACTGAATAGAGGTGGGCTCTACAACCAAATAGAGGTGCCCTCTACAACCCAATAGAGGTGGACTCTACAACCAAATAGAGGTGGACTCTACAACCGAATAGAGGTGGACTCTACAACTGAATAGGGTGGACCTACAACCGAATAGGGGTGGACTCTACAACTGAATAAAGGTGGACTCTATAACCAAATAGAGGTGGACTCTACAACTGAATAGGGTGGACCTACAACCGAATAGGGTGGACTCTACAACCGAATAGAGGTGGACGCTACAACTGAATAGAGGTGGGCTCTACAACCGAATAGAGGTGGACTCTATAACCAAATAGAGGTGCCCTCTACAACTGAATAGGGTGGACCTACAACCGAATAGGGTGGACGCTACAACCGAATAGAGGTGGGCTCTACAACCGAATAGAGGTGGACTCTACAACTGAACAGAGGCAGCTTCAACAACTGTATAGAGATGGCCTCTACAACCAAATAAAGGTGCCCTCTACAACCAAATAGGGGTGGAGTCTACAACTGAGTAAAGCTAACCCTACAACTGAACAGAGGTGCAAATTGGTAGCCATTGACATTAGTTTCTCCACACTCAGGTAAACAACACAAATGAGTTAGCTTATCTGAGGTGTTAGCATCAGATTGTTTATTGGGTGATATACGTTAGCTAGAGTTAGCACTGTTATTGGCGCATGGTTATTGGCCGATATTTATGGATCAGGTTTTGGTATCAGAGCATGAAACCAAACTGTCGTATGATCTTATGATTTTAATCAGGATTAACATGCGTATGATGCGTCCATGTATGTGTGCTGCAGGTGTGGGAGGCTCTGGTCACTCTGATGTTTTTCCCCGTGTGTGTTCTGATGGCTTGGGTCGCTGACCGCCGACTCCTCTTCTACAAATACCTGCACCGCACCTACCGCACCAAAAAACGCCACGGCATCATCGTGGAGACGGAGGGCGAGCTGGCGCCAAAAGGCATTGATATCATCATGGAGGGTAAATACCATGGAAACCCCAACAGCTCCACCAGCAACTCCACCACAAATATCGTCAACATCGAGTCCGACAAAGAACCTGAGCAGGACCGTGAGGAGGTAGGCATTGGAGTTTTACTGGGATAGAAGTGTATATGGAAGTTCCGGAATATGGAATATAACTAGAATAGTCCTGGTTCTGAAATCTGATTGGACGAGCCCCATTTGATATTTGTCCATAAAGATAAACTGAATATTGATTAATTGATTATTAATTTGTGCAAATGCACTCATTATCAAAAAATGGTTGCACAAACAGCTACACCCAGAAGGAATCAACCGACAGGACTCAAACTTGGTGGGTAGATTTGACATAGTGGGAGACGCTAAAGACTCAAGTTTCAAACTCGGCCGCACATGTGACGCACTGTACCTGACTAACCCAACAGCCACGACTGGGGATATTCAGCGAGCAGTGGTGTCCTCCATGAGTCATCCTGTTGGTGCAGCACCACGGCTGCAACCACGCAGGACTACATGTACACAGACAGTTACCACGACTGTCCTTAACACCACGTCACCGTCACCAAAGACTGCAGTGGTGTCGTACCAGACTGTCATGGAGTGACTCAGAATGGCAGCGGGTCATCTTCAGTGACGAGTCCCGCTTTAGTCTTGGTGGAGACGCCCAACGAATCCGTGTGTGGAGGCACCGTGGTCAGCACCAAGATGAACGATGCGCCAACTAGGCCTGGTGTCACTCCACCTCCACCCCTACCGCACCATCTGCAGGAACTGTGTGAGGATTTTCAAGCTGCATGAGATGGATTATCACAGGACACCATTAGGAACCTCTACAGCTCCATACCGAGACGTCTGGCATGTTGGGTTAGCAAACATGGCGGCCCGACGCCATACTGAGAGACAGACTTCTGTATGTGTAGCTCAATAAATATTGATCATATCAGTCTAAATGTATCATCAGTTATTGATCCTGGATATTAACAGATGTTAATGATTGGCTAAAAGGAGGGACTGAGCATGTGGGCGTGGCGAAAGACCATAGTGTGAAGGACGTAGCTGAATCTGCAGGTGTATGGAAGCGTACGGTCATGCCGGTCTACCAGCAGTGTCTACTCGGAATTGTGCCAGTGACGGCATCCACCAAATCTGGTCCATTGACGCAAGAGTGTCTGAACACTGATGTGGCCTAAATCCAGAAACATCCAGTCAAGGCCAAATCGAATTCCAGATGTTCAATGCTTGTAGAGCTCTTACACACTACTAGGTAC
>JAMWET010000009.1:12500-45000 GCA_024036415.1 Prochilodus magdalenae | reverse complement strand
TGGGCCACATATTAGAGGTGGGTGACTATTTTGACATTGTGATATGGTTTGTTACATTACTATAATGCTACTCATATACTAATGAGCTGAGATAATGAAGAAATGTTTCTGAGATGTTTAGTCTTAGACCAAAATGTCTGAGATGAATTCGATGGTATTAAAATTAAGTTTGTTTAAGTTAACGAGGAGGTTATAGAAATCCGTCTGGAATGTAGTTTAGATGATGTTGATATGTTAGTTATGAAACATCACTGAATCATGGTTATGACATTAACAAGAAGCTCCAGACATATAATTTATTATACGTTAAAATGTGAGATTTTAATTAGGAACTTTCTGAAAACCTCACTGAACCTTCACCGGTTGGAGCGACGTTGGTGAAACGCTGTACGTCCCGTTGCAGGTGATCCGGATGCTGCGAGACCTGCGGCAGAAGCATCCAGACAAGGACCTGGACCAGCTGATCGAGATGGCCAGTTACTCCACCATGCAGAAGCAGAAGAAGAGCCGGGCCTTTTATCGGGTCCAGGCTACCCGCATGATGATCGGCGCCGGAAACGTGCTAAAGAAACACGCGGCGTCCGAACAGGCCAAACGAACCTCCGCCGGCGGCCCCCAGGACGACCTGGCCACCTGTGCTCACGTGGCCTTCGAGCAGCCGCAGTACCAGTGCACTGAGAGCTGTGGAGAGGTCAGCCTATGGGTCACCTTGCAGGGGGGCAGCAGCTCCAAAACGTTCCATGTGGAGTACAGGACAGAGAACGGGTCGGCCAGCGCCGGAACAGACTACGAATACTGCGAGGGGACGCTGGTGTTTCAGCCTGGAGACACCAGGAAAGAGATAAAGGTGGGACGATGGGTCAAACAGACGGGTTTATTGTATGTTACCATATATGGATTATTGGACTTAGTTCAGACTTTGAAGTGACTTAGGCTTTAGACTAAAACCGTTTAGCTTTAAATGACCTTACACCTTTAAATAGCCATTACTTCAGTAAAGCAACTGATTGACCATTCCATTTTGTCCCTACCATAACAATCACAACACTACCAAAACCCTACCCAGTGTGTCAGTAGTGACAGGGTACTGACAATCTTAGCAACTCAAAACCGCTACCTAGTCCATGACTAGCATGCACAGCTTTGTACAATCGACATACATAACATCATATTTATATAAAAATATTTTCACAGGTTTATTTAATAGCAGAAAATCTGTTTGGTAGTGACAGTGCTCAGTATTCCCCCTGATGTTCAGGCTTTGGGATACATTTACTTCAAAACAATGGGATCTAACAGCTTAGCATGAGACCTGATAGTACTATACCACACACTGTATACTACAGTAGTATGTACTGCACACTATACACGCCCCCTGTGTGAGGTATACACTGCAGTAACAAGTTCTGACCTATAGTGTAGTATCCTAATACAGTCACATGACCAGTTACCTCACATTTACCTCAGAGCTGTTATTACTGTATCCACTGTTTAGTGCTAGCTGCTGCTAACGCTGCTCAGTTCAGCTGAGATACGGTTAGCCGTTAGCCTATTTCACTCTAAAACTGATCCTTTAAAGCGAGTTTATTTTTTATTAATCTTCAGACCTGTATATTTAACTTTCTGAGGCTCATTCTGATGAAAACACACCCCACTACAACCACTACACCCACATTTACCTCAGAGCTGTTATTACTGTATCCCCTGTTTAGAGCTAGCTGCTGCTAACGCTGCTCAGTTCACCTGAGATACGGTTAGCCTAGCTGTTAGCTAGCCTCGGCTATTTCACTCTAAAACTGATCCTCTAAAGTGAGTTTTATTCTTTATTAATCTTCAGACCTGTATATTTAACTTTCTGAGGCTCATTCTGATGAAAACACACCCCACTACAACCACTACACCCACATTTACCTCAGAGCTGTTATTACTGTATCCACTGTTTAGAGCTAGCTGCTGCTAACGCTGCTCAGTTCACCTGAGATACGGAATGACTCCAAGATGATGATGTAGAATGTGGTGGGGGTTCATAGAGACCCCCAGGGTAACATCTAAGGATCTTCAGGCCTCTCGCACGCTCCACAGTGTCAAAGTTCACAAACCCACAATCAGGCAAACGCTGAACAAGAAAAGCATGTATGGAATGATAGCACAAAGAAAGCCCATTGTGTTGGTCAGTACGACTCTATGGGGACTGAACATGATCAACTGAACGCCATTTGTACATACAGCACATGCAACATACAGTCTATTCGTAGATGACCGTTGTCTGTTTGTTGTAGGTGGGTATCATAGACGACGAAGTTTTTGAAGAGGACGAGCATTTCTTTGTCCGTCTTTCAAATGTGCGAGAAGAGGGAGGGGCCAGCACAGACGCCGCGCGACTGGTGGAGCCTTTGGTCACCACAGTGACCATCCTGGACGACGACCATGCGGGAATCTTCTCGTTCGGGCAGCGGGAGCTACAGGTGGCCGAGAATTCGGGCCTGGTGGAGATCCCTGTGAACCGGAACTCGGGTGTCCGGGGCACCGTCACAGTGCCGTATCATACCGAGGATGGCTCAGCGCGCCAGGGGGTCGACTATGAACAGACGCAAGGGGAGCTGGAGTTCACTAACGAACAGACCTGGTAAATCAACACTCACCGACACAAACAAAAGATGGATGATGTTCCGGGTGGTGGTTAGCTGGACTGTATGAAGGGGTACCAGTAAGGTGTTCATGGTGTTCATGGTGCAACCATGTCTTAAAGGAAGGCTGTGTTTCAAGTTTAGCATTAGCATGATTAGCATGTCAGCTACTTGTGTTCCCACACTGTCTACGACGCCATCTCTCCAGCTCAGTCAAAAACAGATATATAAAAATTATAGCATAATACACAAACATATGTCTTGAGGTCTTTCCAGCATGTGTAATGGACAGTGAAAGAAAGTGACTGGGAGAGTTTGTTGTGTGCCCGCGTGCATGTGTTTTATTGATGCCGTAGCGTCTAGGGTGGGACGGATCTTCTTCCCATTAAAGATGCAAGCAGTGAAAGCAGCGGCCTTGTTAATCCCTCACTCAGTAATGGAGCCATTACAATACATTAGAAACCATAACATCCTGAAACCCTGTATCTCTTATATAATGCATTTAGCTTTGATTTGTTTAGCGACATACTGCTTCAAACATCTCGGCTAGTCCAAGATGCCTGTGGTTGTTCAAGCTGGTAGATCAGCATAGCATTGTGGGACGCTCAATGATGGCTGAATCATATTGGTGTCCAAAAAATTGCACACTAAAATTAGGAAGTTCATGGACAAAGCCGCCCTGAACATTACTTTTGGGGGTCTGTGAAGCTTCGACAGTAACCAACCGTCAATATCTAAAGCTTTGTCCTGAGGGCTTGGTGGGGGTGGGGGCGTAATGGGATAAGTGTCTTCAGAAAACTTTAGGGTAAGGGTTAGGGTTCCATCTACCAGACCCACAAGCCTCTCTTAGCAGCAGGCTAGGGGCTATGAGGGCTAGCTGCTTTCCTAACAGAATGCTCCGTCTACCCTACCCAGGAGCCTCTCTTAGTGACAGGCTAGGGGCTAATAGCACATTACATGAAGGCTAGCTGCTTTCTTCACAGAACACGTCATCTACCAGACCCACTAGCCTCTCTTAGAGACAGACTAGGGGCTAATAGAACATTACATGAAGGCTAGCTGCTTTACTCACAGAATGCTCCGTCTACCTGGCCCTGTAGCCTCTCTTAGCGATAGGCTAGGGGCTAATAACACATTGCATGCAGGCTAGCTGCTTTCCGCACAGAACACTTCATCTACCAGACCCACTAGCCTCTCTTAGCAGCAGGCTAGGGGCTAATAGCACATTACATGAAGGCTAGCTGCTTTCCTAATAGAATGCTCCATCTACCTGGCCCATGAACCTCTCTTAGCGACAGGCTAGGGGCTAATAGCACATTACATGAAGGCTAGCTGCTTTTCTCACAGAACACTTCATCTACCAGACCCACTAGCCTCTCTTAGCAGCAGGCTAGGGGCTAATAGCACATTACATGAAGGCTAGCTGCTTTCCTAATAGAATGCTCTGTCTACCTGGCCCATGAGCCTCTCTTAGCGACAGGCTAGGGGCTAATAGCACATTACATGAAGGCTAGCTGCTTTTCTCACAGAACACGTCATCTACCAGACCCACTATCCTCTCTTAGCGACAGGCTAGGAGCTAATGGCACATTACATAAGGGCTAGCTGCTTTCTTCACAGAACACTTCATCTACCAGACCCACTAGCCTTTCTTAGCCGCAGACTAGGGGCTAATAGCACATTACATGAAGGCTAGCTGCTTTCCTCACAGAATGCTCCGTCTACCTGGCCCTGTAGCCTCTTTTAGCAGCAGGCTAGGGGCTAATAGCACATTACATGAAGGCTAGCTGCTTTCCTCTCAGAACACGTCATCTACCAGACCCACTAGCCTCTCTTAGCGACCGACTAGGGGCTAATAGCACATTACATGAAGGCTGGCTGCTTTCCTCACAGAATGCTCCATCTACCAGACCCACTAGCCTCTCTTAGCGACAGACTAGGGGCTAATTACACATTACATGAAGGCTAGCTGCTTTCCTCACAGAATGCTCTGTCTACCTGGCCCATAAGCCTCTCTTAGCGACAGGCTAGGGGCTAATAGCACATTACATGAAGGCTAGCTGCTTTCCTCACAGAACACTTCATCTATCAGACCCACTAGCCTCTTTTAGCAGCAGGCTAGGGGCTAATAGCACATTACATGAAGGCTAGCTGCTTTCCTCACAGAATGCTCTGTCTACCAGACCCACTAGCCTCTCTTAGCGACAGACTAGGGGCTAATAGAACATTACATGAAGGCTAGCTGCTTTCCTCACAGAATGCTCTGTCTACCAGACCCACAAGCCTCTCTTAGCGATAGGCTAGAGGCTAATAACACATTGCATGCAGGCTAGCTGCTTTCCGCACAGAACACTTCATCTACCAGACCCACTAGCCTCTCTTAGCAGCAGGCTAGGAGCTAATAGATCATTGCTTAGAAGGGTTAACCTGTGCTTCACGGAGGTGGTCTAACTTGAGGTATGATGGCATCGGGGTCTAGTAAAGTCCACTATGGCGGGGTACTGTTTGCAGTCATTGCTGGGAATACATGCTGTCTGGGAGGGGGTTGGTTTGTCCTAGGAAGGATTAGGTTGTACTGGGAGGGGGTTGGTTTGTTCTAGGAAGGATTGGGTTGTACTGGGAGTGGGTGGGTTTGTTCTAGGATAGATTGGGTTGTACTGGGAGGGGGTTGGTTTGTTCTAGGAAGGATTGTGTTGTACTGGGAGGGGGTGGTTTGTTCTAGGAAGGATTGGGTTGTATTGGGAGGGGGTTGGTTTGTTCTAGGAAGGATTGGGTTGTACTGGGAGGGGGTGGTTTGTTCTAGGAAGGATTGGGTTGTACTGGGAGGGGGTGGGTTTGTTCTAGGAAGGATTGGGTTGTACTGGGAGGGGGTTGGTTTGTTCTAGGAAGGATTGGGTTGTACTGGGAGGGGGTTGGTTTGTTCTAGGAAGGATTGGGTTGTACTGGGAGGGGGTGGGTTTGTTCTAGGAAGGATTGGGTTGTATTGGGAGGGGGTTGGTTTGTTCTGGGATGGATTGGGTTGTACTGGGAGGGGGTTGGTTTGTTCTGGGAAGGATTGGGTTGTACTGGGAGGGGGTTGGTTTGTTCTAGGAAGGATTGGGTTGTACTGGAAGGGGGTTGGTTTGTTCTAGGAAGGATTGGGTTGTACTGGGAGGGGGTTGGTTTGTTCTAGGAAGGATTGGGTTGTACTGGGAGGGGGTTGGTTTGTTCTGGGATGGATTGGGTTGTACTGGGAGGGGGTTGGTTTGTTCTGGGAAGGATTGGGTTGTACTGGGAGAGGGTTGGTTTGTTCTAGGAAGGATTGGGTTGTACTGGGAGGGGGTTGGTTTGTTCTGGGATGGATTGGGTTGTACTGGGAGGGGGTTGGTTTGTTCTGGGAAGGATTGGGTTGTACTGGGAGGGGGTTGGTTTGTTCTAGGAAGGACTGGGTTGTACTGGAAGGGGGTTGGTTTGTTCTAGGAAGGATTGGGTTGTACTGGGAGGGGATTGGTTTGTTCTAGGAAGGATTGGGTTGTACTAGGAGAGGGTGGGTTTGTTCTAGGAAGGATTGGGTTGTACTGGGAGGGGGTCTGGTTTGTTCTATGAACATTAAGTTGTAAGTGGGATGGGATTGGTTTGTTCTAGTAAGGATGGGCTGTACTGGGAGTGGGTGGGTTTGTTCTATGAAGGATTGGGTTGTACTGGGAGGGGGTCTGGTGTGTACTATGAAGTATTGGGTTGTATGGGAGATTTGGTTTGTTCTAGGAAAGATGGGTTGTACTGGGAGGGGGTTGGTTTGTTCTAGGAAGGATTGGGTTGTACTGGAAGGGGGTTACGTTCTAGGAAGGATTGGGTTGTACTGGGAGGGGGTTGGTTTGTTCTAGTTGGGTTGTACTGGAAGGGGGTTGTTTGTTCTAGGAAGGATGGGTTGTAGTGGAAGGGGGTTGGTTTGTTCTAGGAAGGATTGGGTTGTACTGGGAGGGGATTGGTTTGTTCTAGGAAGGATTGGGTTGTACTGGGAGGGGGTGGGTTTGTTCTAGGAAGGATTGGGTTGTACTGGGAGGGGGTTGGTTTGTTCTAGGAAGGATTGGGTTGTACTGGGAGGGGGTTGGTTTGTTCTAGGAAGGATTGGGTTGTACTGGGAGGGGGTGGGTTTGTTCTAGGAAGGATTGGGTTGTATTGGGAGGGGGTGGGTTTGTTCTAGGAAGGATTGGGTTGTACTGGGAGGGGGTTGGTTTGTTCTAGGAAGGATTGTGTTGCACTGGGAGGGGGTGGGTTTGTTCTAGGAAGGATTGGGTTGTACTGGGAGGGGGTGGGTTTGTTCTAGGAAGGATTGGGTTGTACTGGGAGGGGGTTGGTTTGTTCTAGGAAGGATTGGGTTGTACTGGGAGTGGGTGGGTTTGTTCTAGGAAGGATTGGGTTGTACTGGGAGGGGATTGGTTTGTTCTAGGAAGGATTGGATTGTACTGGGAGGGGGCTGGTTTGTTCTAGGAAGGATTGGGTTGTACTGGGAGTGGGTGGGTTTGTTCTAGGAAAGATGGGTTGTACTGGGAGGGGGTTAGTTTGTTCTAGGAAGGATGGGCTGTACTGGGAGTGGGTGGGTTTGTTCTATGAAGGATTGGGTTGTACTGGGAGGGGGTGGGTTTGTTCTAGGAAGGATTGGGTTGTACTGGGAGGGGGTGGGTTTGTTCTATGAAGGATTGGGTTGTACTGGGAGAGGGTGGGTTTGTTCTAGGAAGGATTGGGTTGTACTGGGAGGGGGTTGGTTTGTTCTAAAAAGGATTGGGTTGTACTGGGAGGGGGTTGGTTTGTTCTGGGAAGGATTGGGTTGTACTGGGAGGGGGTTGGTTTGTTCTAGGAAAGATTGGGTTGTACTGGGAGAGGGTGGGTTTGTTCTAGGAAGGATTGGGTTGTACTGGGAGGGGGTTGGTTTGTTCTAGGAAGGATTGGGTTGTACTGGGAGGGGGTTGGTTTGTTCTGGGAAGGATTGGGTTGTACTGGGAGAGGGTTGGTTTGTTCCATGAAAGTTCGGGTTGTACTGGGAGTGGGTGGGTTTGTTCTATGAAGGATGGGCTGTACTGGGAATTGTTTGGGTTGTGACATCATGAATTACCTTCCAACTAACTGTAGGTCAGCCCTCTAAACGCCAGTCAATTAGTAATCCATTCCACCGAGTTCGGTGAGTAAAGCATCATGTATGTGTTATAGAGGTTAGGTTATGATGTTAACTCGTGCCTGACTCTCCCACATTAATGTGAAAGTGATGGCCACCCTACCTGTACTGTACATGCCTGTGTGTGTGTGTGTGTGTGTGTGTGTTTGAATTATTCACTGTCTGTGTTGTTAAGTATTGATGCCGTTCAGCCGTGATGTGATTTACGTGGCTGGGTCTCAGTTAATATTTCAGGGGTTACGCTCCAAGGAAATAAGCACTTGCCTTTCTCTCTCTCTCTGTGTGTGTGTGTGTGTGTGTATCTGTGTGTGTGTAGTAAGACGTTACAGGTGCGCATCATCAACATCCAGGAATATGAGAAAAGAGAGAGCTTCTACATTGTTCTGGAGGAACCAAGGTGGCTCAAGAGAGGGATTTCCGGTGAGTGTATGTGTCTGTATGTGTGTGTGTGTGTGTGTAGTGTGTGTGTGTGTGTGTATGGTGTATGTGTGTGTTTGTGTGTGTGTGTGTGTGTGTGTGTGTGTGTGTGTATGGTGTATTTGTGTGTATGGTGTACATGTGTGTTTGTGTGTGTGTAGTGTGTGTGTATGGTGTATTTGTGTGTATGGTGTACGTGTGTGTTTGTGTGTGTGTGTAGTGTGTGTGTGTGTAGTGTGTGTGTGTATGTGTGTGTGTGGTGTACATGTGTGTTTGTTTGTATGTGTGTGTATGTGTGTGGCTGTGTGTGTGTGTGTGTGTGTATGTGTGTGTGTGTCTATGATGTATGTGTGTGTGTGTGTGTGTGTGTGTGTGTGTGTGTGTATGGTGTATGTGTGTGTGTGTAGTGTGTGTGTGTGTGTGTATGTGTGTGTGTGTGTGTGTGTGTGTGTGTGTGTTTGTGTGTGTGTGTGTGTGTGTGTGTATGGTGTACGTGTGTGTTTGTGTGTGTGTATGTGTGTGTGTGTGTGTGTATGTGTGTGTGTGTGTGTGTGTGTGTGTGTATGGTGTACGTTTGTGTGTGTGTGTGTGTGTGTGTGTAGTGTGTGTGTGTGTGTGTGTATAGTGTGTGTGTGTAGTGTAGTGTGTGTGTGTGTGTATGTGTGTGTGTGTGGTGTACATGTGTGTTTGTGTGTGTGTGTGTTTGTGTGTGTGTGTGTGTGTATGTGTGTGTGTGTGTGTGTGTGTGTGTGTGTGTGTATGGTGTGTGTGTGTGTGTATGTGTGTGTGGAGATCGAAGTCTCCTGATTGACGAGTGTGGGGGTGAGATTTAATTTGTTGAGAGCTTCATGTTGCAACCTTTCACTCACCCTGCTCGCGCACTTATCTAGCCGCTGTCTCCAGTTTCAGAAGAAAACAACCGAAGACCTGCAGACATGCTTCACGCGTGCACATCCTCGTGTGCGTGTGCAGCTCTGTCCCATAGTTCTGTATGACAAAGTTTGAGTCTCTATGTGTGTGTGTGTGTGTGTGTATAAATCTGTGTGTGAGAGTGTGTATATGTGTGTGTGTGTGTGTATGTATGTGTGTGTGTGTGTGTGTGTATGTGTGTGTGTGTGTGTGTATGTATATGCTCATATGTATATGCAAGTGCTTAATTATTGATTGGCTGATTGATTGATTGATTGATTAATCAGATTGTTGATTTATTGGTTGATTTATTGGTTGATTTGTGTTTTGCTGCAGACCTGCTGTTGAATCAGGGTAAGATCCTCCCATTCCCTAGCTCACTACCTCTCTCGTTTCCTCTGTGATATTTCTAATCTTTAATATCCATATACTGTTCCTGAGTACTGTGCTCTCTCTCTCCCTCTCTCTCTCTCAGGGGCGTCTCCTGAGCTGGAGGAGGCCAGGAGAATAGCTGAGATGGGGAAACCTGTACTGGGAGAGAACAGCAGACTGGAGGTCGTTATAGAGGAGAGCATGGCCTTCAAGGTACGAACCCAGGTTGTGTCTAAAGGGAAGGCGAGGTCCTCCTACCACCCTGTAAACTAAGGACTGTTATCCACTGTGCAGCCGTACTGTGCGGTTCCATGCTGGTGCGGATTCGTGAGGCTAGTTCCAGTTTCCTTTTCCACATGCTGTAACGAGGACTCTCAGTGTTTTTGCACGAGTGTGTATGTAACCATGTTTGTACTAATACACCCTCCGACCTCCTCTCCTGTAGCTCCGTCAGGGAATGGCACCCAACGGCACCCTAGATCCGGTACAGGAGGCTCCGCCCCTCAGCATGAAAAGTGTTCATGGATTGGTCAGACCTTTATGTCACTCTTTTTGATTGGACTGCTTTCAAATCACGCCTGCACCTGCAGGACGTCCCGATGGGACTGTCAGATTAAAGCACCAACCAATCAGAGTCCTCGAACCGCTCTCAAAACAGATGAGTGTCCAGACGAAATGCAGGGTGTGGGAGTTTAGCCCATATTACGTGACGTAGACACTCGTTTTAGCGATTATCATTATTATCCATTCATTTATTCGTTCATCTTCGGAGCCACTTATCCCTCTGGGTCTGGGAGGTGGGTTTAGGGGGCGGAGCTTGAGTCTATCCCGGTTGGGTCTATCCTACGTTCATTTCCTACATGCCTTCTTGTCTTCCAATGTGTCCAGATCGAATCCACAAAAGCTAATTTAGCTAGCTAGCGGTTGATGATAGCTAGACGACCGTTATACCCATGAAGTGTGCTGCGTTCAAGCGCCCTCAGGGTTTCATTTGAATGGTTTCTCTTAGATCCGGTTCTCAGCTTCTGCTTTAAACGTCGTGTTCCTCATTTTAGGCTGATGTTATATAGGTAATGTTGGGTAACCAGCGACGGGGGCGGGTGGGTGAAGCAGGGTATGGGACTGAACCAGTGAAAACGCTACCCCTGTGTTGTTCGTGAACACATCAGTTTTGAGAGTGAAGTGTTTGATGGTGTGATTGACCAGTGACCACCTTCTCTCCTTTCATTCTTTCTGTCCCTTAATGGCAGGATGCACTTCTCCAGAGGTCTTCCCTTTGTCCCTCCATTCACGCCCATCCTTCCCTCCGTTTCTGTTTATTCTTCCAGGCTGTGTGGGAGTGTTTCCTTTCAGACGTGTGTGGGTGCTCAGAATCTTCCTTGTCTACTTAAAGCCAATCGAAATCACGTTATCGATCACGATGCGGCCAAAAGTATGTGGACGCGCCCTCCAAAGTCTTGAGTCTGGGTGTTTTGGCCACACCCATTGCTAAGAAGTCTCCATATAGACACTGGCAGAGTTCGGTTGTACTGAGCTTGTATATTGTACTGAAGGGACATGGGGACATGGTACTGTCATTGAATGTCATCATTGCCTCAAGTCTGCCCTGCTAGACCTGCGCTGGTCAGCTGTAAGCTGGAATGGATGCTTCTAGAAGTGGTTGACCATGCAGGCCCACAGGGTGGGGCAGTGCACAGTGGCTACTCCCTGTTTCATCAGTTCAAAACTAGCCCTTTGCTAGTTTTGAGCATTGGGAGCATTGGGAGCTTCATGAAACGGGGTCTTATGGCCGAACAGCCCCACGACAAGCCTAAGACCACAGCTGGAGTGGTGTAAGATGCCACCACCACTACACTCAGCAGTTTGTTGAGACAATGAGTTTGGTATGAAGGAACTGCAGTGGCCTCCTGAAGTCAGCCCCATAGAAAACCTTGGGAATGAACTAGAACGTTGGCTGTGTCTTCACAAATGCTCTTTGAGAAGATACAAAATTTTGTGGAACCTAAATGTTTGTTGGGACATTCGCTGTTGAGTGGAGGCTGTCATAGCTGCTAGTGGCTCCATATTACTGCCCATTGTTTTGGGATGGGATGTCCAATAAGGTCATTTCGGTGGTATAGTCAGCTGTCCACATACTTTTGGCCATGTAATGTATGTATTCCTGGAGAGTAAAGGAGATACTGATATGCTGACGTACCTGATACTGATGTATCTGTGGATGTAGGACACTGTGGATCGTCTGATGAAGGACACCAACCTGGCTGAGGTGATCGGGACGCACTCATGGAAAGAGCAGTTCATCGAAGCGGTGACCGTCAGTGCAGGTACCGGGGGTTATGAATCTACACCTCCAGTTTAAATATGCTTTCCGCACAAACTGAGATTCTTTGCCATGTAAATCCCCTTCCCTGTCTCAGGGGAGGAGGACGAGGAGGAGGGGGCCGAGCCGCGGCGGCCGTCCTGCTGCGACTACTTCATGCACGTGATGACGGTGTTCTGGAAGGTTCTGTTCGCCTTCGTTCCGCCCACGGAATACTGGAACGGCTGGGCGTGTTTCATCGTGTCCATTATGGTCATCGGTTTCCTCACAGCCGTCATCGGGGACATAGCTTCGCACTTCGGCTGCACCATCGGTCTCAAGGACACCGTCACCGCCGTGGTGTTCGTGGCCCTGGGAACCTCCATACCAGGTGTGTGTCTGATACGTCTACTCCACCAACCAAAGTGCCAGTGCTCATGCCAGAGCTGGTGCTGGTTCTAAGGATCTATCGAACCCATTAAGAACGGGCTTCCTTTTCCGCTGGTTTGAGAGCCGAACGTTTACGTATCCGGGTGCGGGAAGTAGAAGTTGGTGAACGACGTGTACAGACAATATGGCGGAGCATGTTCTTTCTTTAGCTGGCCACTGAGGGGTCATTTTCCTGCTGCTTTGGTTGTCGTCACTCATTCTGGTGTATTTTTTGAAAAATGGCGGCGTAGACAACAATGGCGGCAGCCCCACCCCCTTGCCACTTGGGTCACCAGTGAGTTCATGGGGCTGGAGCTACACATTTTGCCGGCTGCAAACAAGGACAAGCTACCGTCAGTTTTTTTTTATCTTAGCTATATTTCTCAATAAACGTCTTCAAGCTTTTATATGCATTGAGAAATTTGGCTCAGAATCAAAAATGATATCCATATTTCTAGATTATGAATTTATCTTTAGAGCCAACAAGCAAGATTCCTCTTTACACCACGAGGGGTCCAAATTTGGCAGTTCTGTTTCCCCTTAATTCAATTTAAGGAAATTTCAGCCCACTCAATCCTCAATAGTTTTCGGACATTCCATTGGATTGTTTGAGCTATTGAAATCATTAGGGCTGCCCTCTAGAAGTCGACGAGTCGAATCGTCAGTCGGCGACCCTTTAAGTCGACTGAGACCCTTCAAGTCGACTGACAACAGTGACCTATTTTTCCCCTGTTAAACAGACTAAAGCTACAAAAATACACAAGAACTTTAAGAATGTAAAAAGACATTGTAATAATTATTAAAGGGGAATAATAAATATATATGTAAGTTCTAGCTGGGCTGTGACGCAGGCTTGCTAAAAAATTTCATCCACGTGACGACGTGCGGTGGCGGTTCACCGCTAAGGAAGCTAAGGCTGAGAAACGGGTGGAGCGATGTCTCAGAGAAAGTCTGGAGGAGCTTTAGAAGAAGAGAATCCGAACAAATTAAACCGAATTCTGCTCGTCATTCAGTCAGACATCCAACACTGCTCCAAACGACGGAGCTGACTTTCGGTTTAGATGTAACGGCTGTTAGCGGTGAAGCAAACCGTGAAACACGGAGCGAAGATGTTTGTTTTATTACAATTCCATTATTTTAGATCCTAAATTACAGATATGTTTATTTATTCGTCTACAGCTGAGATTATCTTTATTTAAGTATAAGTACAGTCACTTAACACGCCTGCCGATAAACGAGAGATAATTATTACAGCACGGGGAATATAATTAAACAGATTCAGGTCTACCATTCTTCTTTATCTATAAATAATTTACATATGGACTAATCTGGTTTTATTTAGCAGGTCATTATTTATGAGAGATGAAAGACGAAGGGTCCTCCTACTGAAGAAGCTGTTAGAAGTGAGATTAAAAAGACTAGAAGCTATAAGCGCTAATGTTTAGTATAAGTACGCGCTGCTGCCCGGCGCTGTATCCTGTAATTAAAGGCTCCAGTTCAGATCGATCATCATAAGCCCCGCCTCTTTTAGTTCAGAAATATGTTCCTGTGACTCTGCTGACTTTCTAAATGAGGAGGATCAGATCTGAACCGTGTGCAGACTGATTTACTGATTACTAGATAATGTACATGGAAAAAACACGAACGAATAGTCGAATCGTCGACCAGGACGGGCGAGTCCGATTCGACTGGCAAAATTCTGAGTTGGGTACAGCCCTAGATATCATATACCAAGACATAAAGCTGTGTGGCTTCAGCATGAACATGAAAAGATATATTAAAACAATAAGTCCGATTTCCCGGGAGGGGGGCAGGGGCGGGCATTTTTATTGAAAATTGAATTGGGCCAAGGATAGACCCTTGCAGAACGCCGCAAGATAGAGGCCTGAGTCTCCTGTCGCCAGTAGATGGCTCAGTTTTTATGTCGGATGAATATGATGAACGACGATCGAAGATTAGCGGCCTCTTTATCAAGCTATCATACAGTAACAGTACCATCTCCAGCATCAGCATCCATAATGATATCGTTTCAAATTTCTCCGAAGAAATAAATCAGATTGGAACTGTTCCTCAGAAGCTGTTTTTCCACCACTTTCTCGAGAGTTAATATAGTTATAATCCATTTTCGGTTACATAATGCATAGAATCAATAGGCTGAACTGTCAACGACTTTAAACAACCTGGGGCGCATCTGGAACTAAGAGATACGGTGACAGTTGATTGACGGTAAATCACAGAATCGAAAACCCTTTCCCGAAATGTATCTAGATGAATTGGAATTGGAGATTTCTGGCTTGAAAAAAAAATGTCCTATATGAAAACCATGGAAACCAGTATTTACAGACTTAGTATCTGGTCATATCTATACGACAATATAGAACATCGGTAATAATAAACATGAACAACAACAGCTATCTATTACGTTGGTGACCCCCATCCACTACCCTACCCCGTCCCCACGCTCAGGCTTTTTGAGATGATACAGGTTCCACACAAAGCCAAACCAAGAAGTCTAATCACATTTCTTCATTCTCCTCTTCTTTTCTCTGACTACTCTTCTCTACGTCACCCCATTCCTTCCCTCTTCCCTCCCTCAGATACATTTGCCAGCAAAGTGGCGGCGATCCAAGACCAATACGCGGACGCCTCGGTGGGGAACGTGACCGGCAGCAACGCCGTCAACGTCTTCCTGGGGATCGGAGTGGCCTGGTCCATCTCGGCCGTGTACTGGGCGGTCAAAGGTCAGGAGTTTAAGGTGGAGCCCGGCTCGCTGGCCTTCTCCGTCACTCTCTTCACCATCTGCGCCTTCATCAACATGGCCGTTTTAATGCTGCGGCGACGGCCCTCGGTGGGCGGAGAACTGGGCGGGCCCAAAGCCTTGAAGATTCTGACCACCATGCTGTTTTTCGGCCTGTGGCTGCTCTACATCACCTTCTCCAGCCTGGAGGCGTACTGTCACATCACAGGCTTCTAAAGGGGAAAGGCACCTTGTGTTTGTATACCGCGATAGCATTGTGGTAGAGCTGTGCTGAGATTGTATACTAGGCTGAGTCCACTAACCAGTCAGGGCTGTAAACATCTGGACCAATCCCAGACTATGAATCCAGGCATTTGCGGGATCCACCACAAGCATACGGCATCACCACCACCATATAACATATAGTGCATGGCATAGACCCTACGACGTTCCTACATACCTTCCAGTATATTCAAACACCCTGGTGAATCCATGTGGTCAAATGGACTTTATGTATACCATGTCCAAAAATAGATAGCATTGATGGAATACACTCATCATCAAAAGAATAACTCCACCCTGAAGGAGGTGTGGGGTTGCGGTGGTGTTGGGAAGGAAGGTAAAGGTGACCAGGATCAATAACTGATGATAAATTTAGACTGATATGATCAATATTTATTGAGCTACACATACAGAAGTCTGTCTCTCAGTATGGCGTCGGGCCGCCATGTTTGCTAACCCAACATGCCGAGCATGAAACTTGAATCACTGGCATGTCTTGTGAAGTCAAACCTACCCACCAAGTTTCATTCCTGTCCTGCCAACTATTCTTTTGATGATGAGTCACAGCATTTCCCATACGGGGGACCCAATAGCGTTAACAGAGATCCAGGCCATTTCCATTCCGCTGGCGGAGTGACCACTAAAGCACAGTAACAAAGTGTTGTTACATGACCATTATATTTCTGCCATATGCCTGCGTTCATCTGGAGCTGTGATTGGTCAGGATACCAACAGCAGACTAGCTTATTGGTTAGAGGGCTCATTTGCATATTGCGGCCTTCTGCAAGATCAGTAATGCAAGAGCCAATAGATCCCCAGTACACTTATATCTGGAATCCTCACGTTACGCTCACATGTATACTTCCACCACCACAGTGCACTAGCACACCAGTAAGAAAGAGATAGACAGAAGGAGAAGAAGAAGGAGGATGTAGGTTGCGAAACATAGTAGCTACATTTCCATCCAGAAGCTGTACTTACTTTACTAACTGATGGTGTCAAAGTTAAAGGCGGATTTACAGTGGCGGTGTATTTAACCCGATGTCCACACAGGGAGTTAATACATGAACCGGTTATGGCTGTGCCGTCTGAGATTGCGGTTGACTTAAAGTCATTGAATGTGATGAAGTCACGTGTCGGTAGACTTTCCCCCCTTTAGACCTCCACTGGAGTAACAGTACTAAAGTACGTACCTTCAGATGTACTTAAGTATGGAGAGTACCAGTACTAAAGTATGTACCTTCAGATGTACTTAAGTATGGAGAGTAACAGTACTAAAGTATGTACCTTCAAAAGTACTGAAGTATGGAGAGTACCAGTACTAAAGTATGTATCTTCAGATGTACTTAAGTATGGAGAGTAACAGTACTAAAGTAGGTACCTTCAGATGTACTGAAGTATGGAGAGTACCAGTACTAAAGTATGTACCTTCAGATGTACTGAAGTATGGAGAGTAACAGTACTAAAGTATGTACCTTCAGATGTACTTAAGTATGGAGAGTACCAGTACTAAAGTATGTACCTTCAGATGTACTTAAGTATGGAGAGTAACAGTACTAAAGTAGGTACCTTCAGATGTACTGAAGTATGGAGAGTACCAGTACTAAAGTATGTACCTTCAGATGTACTGAAGTATGGAGAGTACCAGTACTAAAGTATGTACCTTCAGATGTACTTAAGTATGGAGAGTACCAGTACTAAAGGATGTACCTTCAGATGTACTTAAGTGTGGAGAGTAACAGTACTAAAGTATGTACCTTCAGATGTACTGAAGTATGGAGAGTACCAGGAGCATGATTTATTATGGCTCCAATGTCCTATTATCATTCATGGGGCAAGACACTTGGGCCCAATCCCATTTCTTATTTTTACCCCTCCCCCCTTGAAACGGTGTTAGAAGGCGTAGTGGCCGAAACCTTCCCCCTATGAAACTGGACAACCCATCGAGAACTGGATACATCACATGACTTCATTAACAGACTGCTAGTGGTGCTCTGTAGGCGACCCTGCCCATTATCTCCACCCAGAATTCTTCAGTGGCATGAAGCTGAACTGAGCTTTTAATTGCCAGCTTCATGTTCGAATCTCCCCGATCCACCCTAAATGGTGCAGCAACCTCACCTACCAGAACGTAACTTCTGCACCATTTAAGGTGGAATGGGAGATTCCATTTGGAGTGTACCTGTGTAAAAAGTCGGACTATGTAATTGAAACAGTCTGTAATAAAATAATGTACTTAATCAACAATAATTACACTGACTAATGTGATTAATCACAAGTAGTTGTTGGAAGTTTTGGCGTCTGTCAGCAGACACTACGTAAATGATGCTCTAATAAATGAGATTACTTGTGATTAACTACACAAGCTAATGTGATTAATCGTGATTAATCGTTGTATGGTTTGCCGTTTCTAAACATTTGTCAGCAAAGGCTACATAAATGAAATGGTCTGTAATAAAATTAAATGTGATTATTCGTGATTAGAGACCGACTGGTGCGATTAATCATGATTAATCGATGTAAGTGTTGTCGTTTCTAAATGCCTGTCAGTGGAGTCCATGTAAATGACACTCTAATAAAAGCAAATGTGATTACTTGTTATTAACTACACAGGTTAATGCGATTAATCACGATTAATCGTTGTTCAGTTTGCCACTTCTAAACATTTATCAGCAAAGGCTACATAAATGAAATGGTCTGTAATAAAAGAAATGTGATTAATCGTGCTTACCTAAACAGACTAAGGTGATTAACTGCGATTAATTATTGTACGGTTTGGCGCTTCTAAACATTTGTCAGCTTGAGCTCTGTAAAAAATCTGTAATAAAAGCAAAAGTGATTAATCGGTATTAACTACACAGACTGATACGGTTAATCACGATTAATTGTTGCAAGTTTTGACACTTCTAAATGTCTGCCTGCATAGGATACATTCATTTAATATTACATAAATGATACATAAATGAAATATAGTATATTATTTCCTGCAATAACTACCTAAAAACTAAAAAAAAATACAGATTAAACACAGAAACATGTCCAACACAACTTTATGAACCCATAAACCAAAACTTGCAACATGAGCTGCTGGCCGGCACAGTGAATATCCCACATGGAAATCCATATCCATATACGTTACCTATAGGGCGATGTATTACTGTCAGATACATACATCCTCTGGATATATGTGGATACAATTTGATAACATACTGTATATGACAATCCCATAATAAAATATGTGTATGTACATATACGAATTATATCTATAGGGTTCATTTTCATATGGTATAATATGTTGTCCTGATAAATTTCAAATATATATATACATTTATAAATGTCAAAAATGCATTACACCTACACAAGCATATATATATATATATATATTGGCCTGACATGGTATATGTCAATATAGGTTTCATAAATGATTTTCTCCACAAGGCCATATATTTCATATATGGAAGTCTCGTATATGAACATACGTGACATTTGAGTACAGCTTTCATCAAATGCTTGACATTGCTTGCGGTTGGTGCAGAAAGTGGATGGAATCGTAGCTACTTAAGGTCGTTTCTATAGTTTGTGTGGCCGCCTCCTGGTCATATTTCATAACCGTGCTGATTTTCCGAGCGAAAAAAAGTGAACACATCTTCTGCACACTACTGAACACACGACCCATTAACTCTACTCCATGTGGCCTGTGCAAAAGTTATGGCACTTTTATAGTTTAGGTATTTTTCCAATATGTATAAAATCATGCATTCAGATTTTGCTAATATTTTTTTTCTTTGTTTGTTTGAACGTGTTCTCGCTTAGAACATCAGCAGAACATGCTATCTGGTCAGGGACTCAGTCTTCTGGTGTGTCTGGTTTGTTGGCTCAGATGGACAGCATGTTTTTATTTTAAGGCTTGCACACGGCTCAGTGAAAGTGTGGGTGATGAACTGCCTGAACTCTGAACTTGGACTTTAATCCCCCACCCCATCCACGCTGATGCTGAGAAGGACCAAACATGCCACACTGCGTTCACTCCATGATGATCCCTCTGTTTTATAGCCTACCTGGACACCTGGTCATCCACACGTATCCCCACAGGAACCACCATACACTGTCCATCACTGAAATGACTTTTAAACCTGAACACGAGGAGGAACGTGATTATGTATTCCACTCATGATATCATAGAATTATAGTATTTGTGATTAGATGGATGTACCGGTGTAAACATCTCCACATTAATAGATCTGAGCACAGGAATAAAAGGCCTGTCTGTTATAAGCTGTTATAATCACAGACATATTCCTGTCACTCAAACAAACGAGATTAAGTCACTCCATCCTGAATGTAAACGAATGACCTGATAAATGTTTCATAATAAATTCATAAACAGGAGCGACGTATTACATGGACGAGTCCTGCTTCTCTGGCGTCTGCACATTTGCCTCACTTTAGGTTCCCTTTTTGTGTGAGCCACTGCTCATTGTCATTAGAACTAATGACGGAACTATCTAGAACACTAGAACATTAGTCCTAATGACAATGAGCAGTGTGGCCCGAAACCAGCTGTTAGCATAAGCTAGTTCTAAACACCAAGAACATACTACAATGTTACATCTCCATTCATATATTACCTCAGCTGTTAGCATTAGCTAGTTCTAAACACCAAGAACATACTACAATGTTACATCTCCATTCATATATTACCTCAGCTGTTAGCATTAGCTAGTGCTAAACACCAAGAACATACTACAATGTTACATCTCCATTCATATATTACCTCAGCTGTTAGCATTAGCTAGTGCTAAACACCAAGAACATTCTACAATGTCACATCTCCATTAATATATTACCTCAGCTGTTAGCATTAGCTAGTTCTAAACACCAAGAACATTCTACAATGTTACATCTCCATTAATATATTACCTCAGCTGTTAGCATTAGCTAGTTCTAAACACCAAGAACATACTACAATGTTACATCTCCATTCATATATTACCTCAGCTGTTAGCATTAGCTAGTTCTAAACACCAAGAACATACTACAATGTTACATCTCCATTCATATATTACCTCAGCTGTTAGCATTCTAAACACCAAGAACATACTACAATGTTACATCTCCATTCATATATTACCTCAGCTGTTAGCATTAGCTAGTTCTAAACACCAAGAACATACTACAATGTTACATCTCCATTCATATATTACCTCAGCTGTTAGCATTAGCTAGTTCTAAACACCAAGAACATACTACAATGTCACATCTCCATTCATATATTACCTCAGCTGTTAGCATTAGCTAGTGCTAAACACCAAGAACATTCTACAATGTTACATCTCCATTCATATATTACCTCAGCTGTTAGCATTAGCTAGTGCTAAACACCAAGAACATTCTACAATGTCACATCTCCGTTCATATATTACCTCAGCTGTTAGCATGAGCTAGTTCTAAACACCAAGAACATTCTACAATGTTACATCTCCATTCATATATTACCTCAGCTGTTAGCATTAGCTAGTGCTAAACACCAAGAACATACTACAACGTTACATCTCCATTCATATATTACCTCAGCTGTTAGCATTAGCTAGTGCTAAACACCAAGAACATACTACAACGTTACATCTCCATTCATATATTACCTCAGCTGTTAGCATTAGCTAGTGCTAAACACCAAGAACATTCTACAATGTTACATCTCCATTAATTTATAACCTCAGCTGTTAGCATTAGCTAGTGCTAAACACCAAGAACATTCTACAATGTTACATCTCCATTAATTTATAACCTCAGCTGTTAGCATTAGCTAGTGCTAAACCCCTAAAACCCAGCTGTTGGTGTTTGCTAGTGCTAAACACCAAGATCTATCTAGAACATTACATCTCTGTTAATATTACTCCAGCTGTTAGCATTAAGTAGTGTTGCATGCCAAGAACAATCAAAAACATTACAGCTCTGTTGACACATTATCTCAGCTGTTAGCGTTAGTTAGTGTTAAACCACAAGAACTATCAAGAACACAAAAACATTACATGTGGCCAGAACCCAGCTGTTAGTGTTCTGTAGTGATAAACACCAAGAACTATCTAGAACATCACATCACCATTAATATATTACCTCATCCATTAGCAATAGCTAGTGCTAAACACCAAGAACTTCTCGAACCCAGCTGTTGGTGTTCACTATAGCGCTAAAGGCCAAGATCTATCTAGAACATTACATCCCTGTTAATATATTTTCCCAGCTGTTAGCATTAACTAGTGTTGCATGCCAAGAACTATCAAAAACATAACAACTCTGTTGACATGTTACCTTAGCTGTTAGCGTTAGCTAGTGTTAAACCACAAGAACTATCTAGAATACTAGAACATTACATCTCTGTAAATATTTAACCCCAGTTGTTATCATTGGCTAATGCTATATATCAAGAACTATCTAGAACATGACATCTCTGTTAACATATTACATCAGCTGTTAGTATTAGCTAGTGCCAAACGCCAATAACTATCCAGAACATCACATCTTAGTTAATATATTACCTGAGCTGTTGCTGCTAACTAACACCAAGAACTGCTTTCTACTGGTTGTATTTGGTTATGAGTTTATTTTTACAGGTTCTACACAACATACATGGAAAATTATATTGATTATATGTCAATAATTTAGTAAAATGATGTGGAGATGGACTTTATTTGAACCTTTAAGATGGGAAACGAAAGACGAGCTGAAGACTTTTTTCAATATATTATAATGTTTTGAGGTTCACCTGTATGTAACATCCCAACCTTAACATCTATTAAACTTCTCCACACTACTTGGAGTGTAGTTCACGTCAGCCCATACCTTGTTTACATCCCAAATATATAAAACCCAAAATATATATTTTTTTCTTATTTTTTGCATAATCTCTCTACAGGCTTAGTAACAATTGAAAATGCACAACAAAACAATAACAAAAAGTATTAAAATAAATAACAAAAGAACTGTGATAAAAGTCTATGTTACACTATGTTAATAGTGTAACAACTTTAAATAGACAACAAAACAACTAGATTATGTCTTTAGGCTTAAGTTTAAGCCCAAATTTAAAAATAAATGTAAAAAAACCCAGTTGTCTATATTAAAAACTAGCCAAAGATAAACAAAAACAACAACATAACTTTGATAAAAGTTATTAATTCAAAATCAGCAACAAAATAACTGTAATAAAAGTCTACATTATAAAATAGCTGATAAAAATAAAAACAAAGCAGCCATGATAAAACTGAAGTGTAAAAATGAGCAAGACTATTACAATAAAATCCCAATTTTAAAAATTAAGGATAAATATAACTACCTCCATAAAATAAAGAAATAACAACTAACTAATTATATTTTTAAATATTAAAATGATAAAATAACTACAATAATAAAATCCCACTTTTAAAAGTTAAGGATAAAAACAATAAAACAACATTAATTAAATTCTGCATTAAAGAAATAACAACTAATAAATTATTTTTTAATTAATTATTGAAAATCAACAAAAACAACAACAGAGAAATCAAAATCGCGCCTTCCGGCCTCAGCCGGCCAATCGGATCGCTCCGTCTGTAAACCCCGCCCTTTCCGAACCCGTCAGTAGCGCGCTTCTCTCCGCGTGCACTTCCGCGAGCAGAGCGCGTGTGACGATTCGAGACGAAGAGACGGTGAGAAACAGCTAACCGACCCGTTTTAGCGTGTGTTTCGTGTTTTAGTGCCGGTTTGAGTCGCTAATGGTGAAATTCTGAAGCCTGCTTTAAAACGTAGAGGGTTTCGTTAGCCTGCTGCGGCTCTCGGCCTCGCTGCTGCTGTATCCGAGCGGAGGCCGAACGCAAGCGCTGCGGCTAGCGGCGCTGGGACGGAGAGCGAGAGAGACGGAGCCCACTCGGGGAGTTTAAACTCAGCTCGGTCGGGCTGAGAGGATTTAATCTGCGCTTCAGTCGTTTGTAAGTGTAGTTTGTTAGCTAAAATGTCGAGGGCTCCAGACGTAGCTGGCTCTGTTCGGTTTCCTGACAGCTTCGTGCGAACAAAGCGCCTGTTAGCATATTAGCTCGCGGCCTTCGTCGTTAGCTCCTTTATTAGCCTAGCTTGCGGGCTAACAGGTTAGCATGCTAGCGGTTCCCAACAACTCCCCTTTCCCCGGTTTTTGGGGTTGGTGGTCTCGTGCTGGGGTTTAATTTGAGGGCTTAGCTTATTAAATAGCCGGCAGTTGGTTTGGTGCTAATGAAGCTATTTGCTCGTATGGACTCGTTCCACCTTAAATGGTGTAGCAGCCTCGGGCGCCAGAATGCGACTGCTGCACTGTTTAAGGTGGAACGGGCCCATTCGAAACTGAGCCCAGCCTCAGCCTCGTTTGATGCTAGTTGTTTGTAACCTAGCTTGCTAGCTCTTCGCTCGAGTCGCTGTTGAAGGGCCAGTCCGCCGTATTTCCCTCCATTTAGGTTTCCTACTTGGAAGAGTAGAACTTAATGGGGCACCAGTCGGTCTTTCCAGTTTTTGGTCTGGAATAATCTCCAGCCATGCTACATTCAGGGAATTCAGAGCCAGATAGCATCATTATAATGTATTCCTGGGAATTTCAGGTAGAAGTTCTATTTCATTACTTAGTAATGCCCAAAAATCACGTGTAGGTCCACTGGTGACCTCCTGGTTCCCATCACCACCACTACTACTCTTAAGGAGGCAGCTTTAACCCATTTCACCACTTTGATTACATCTCATTGGTTGATTGACTAATGCCCCAACTTGGACATGATCTGTATGTAGTGACCAGAAAGGTTTTGCTCTCTTGGCTCTTTCCTCAACAAGCAGTTCCACATCATCCTGATGATGGTGAGGAAGGTCTGGCTGAAAGTCTCCAGCCCAAACTTCACGAAGGCTGCCTGAAAGTATGCTCTGGTTGGGTTCGTTGGTTGTATTAATGAACTCCCCATTAAAGTATTAAGAGGTTTGATAGATGCAGGGTTCCTGAAACTATAGCAATATGAAAGACTGCTGCCTCCATTTGAGAGAATACTTCTAATACCAGAAATGAAATGATGGTCCGCTTGGTTTGGCCTTTTGGGTCCTAATATAATTAACTTGATGTGTGATTTTAATTTTTTGATGGGTTAACCACATGGCCAGCTCAGAGGTCAAGATCTCAAAGTTTAAATTGTTAAAATGGGAACTCGTATGTGAAGTAATCGCTGGTGTTGGATATGAGTGCTATGGCTAACCTGTAATATCACTATGCTCCAAGAAATGGTCGGTTTGACAGGATATATATTTTTTAGGCGGCCGGTATGTTTTGTGTGAACACATTTGGGAATACCTAAGCTGATCAGCGTTTCCCTGTTGCTGGGTTAGTGTCGAGTCATGATGTGTAAAAGGTCTTTTTGTCACATATAGTACCAAGTCCATATCAGAATAAGAATACCTGCAAGTATGAGGTTTAAAAGGTTTAAACTATGGCAATATGAAATGCACCAGCTTCCGCTGCCATTTAAAAGCATACTTGTATCACCGAAAAGGAAATGATGGTCCACTTGGTTTGCCATTTTGGGACCTGCCATGATCTTGATGTGTTTTGATGCGAAGGCTTTCTTTGCTGAACGGGAAATCCGCGTTTCTTTGAGGGTTTGCCGGGATTGTACTCCTGTGCCGTAAATGGCTTGGAACGTTTTGGGCCAGCAGCTTCCTGTGAAGGACGTTCGTAGCCTTTGAGGGAGCGTTTAGTGGTCCGATGTTGGCTTTGTAGCCCCTGTTTTGCGTGAGTAAAGCATCTCTGCAGAAAAACCAGGTGATAGTTCATTTTATGCCCGTTTCCCAGTCACCTCTAAAGCTGATGTTGGCATTGTGTTAATTTCGGGAAGTCTGTTTAGTGTCCGTAAGTCCGTATGGCATTTATGAAGCCATGACCTGCGTCCATTCAACAGACGTTTTGATATGCCAGCTATAAGCAGACTCGGTGAAACTGATGTGGTGGTAAAGGCCCAAAATAGTGGTTGTACCGTTGAACCCGTCTGTCAAGAGTTTGCGGTGCATTGCTATAATCTCCTGCTCTTTCAGGTTACAGGTTAGAGATGTCTTACTCGTCACGGAGCACAGCCGACTGCAAGGTCTACGTGGGCGACCTCGGCAATGGCGCGGCAAAGGGCGAGCTGGAGAGGGCATTCAGTTACTACGGGCCGCTGCGAAGCGTCTGGGTGGCGCGGAACCCGCCAGGTTTCGCGTTTGTGGAGTTTGAGGATTCGAGAGATGCAGAGGACGCCGTGAAGGGGATGGACGGAAAGTGAGTCAGCTTGAGTTCTATCTGCCTACCTTTGCCATGATGCACATTTGACCCCCCCTGACCTCTTCAGGGAGCTCAGCTCTCTAAGGGTGAGTGCTAGAAGGCCATGTAAGTTGTCACAAAGTAGACTTTGATTAAAAATAAATAAATGAAATGATACAATCGGGGGGATGAGCGTATGGTGAAGGTGATCTGTGTCTGTTGATTGCAACCTGCTTGGTTGAAGAGCCAGAGATGTGGTGAATATGTATTCCAGGGTTAGTCCTCAGTTTGTTTAGACCCAGTTTACCAGAATCAAAATGAGCTTATCTAGTTTAGATTTAGTGTGTCTTGTTTAGAGCCAGAACTTTGTTTCAAATTGGATTGGTGAGATCAACGTAGCTGGCAAATCCTAGTACTTGTGTGCATGCCGCCCGCTCAAATCACATCCAGGTCCTGCTTGAGATGCTGGTGGCATGCAAGTGTGGTCTAGAGCAAGTTACGGTGAAATAATCTGAATTAAACTGTTGATATTCAAGTTCAGCCCAAGACTGAAAGCACATGGTGGTTTGTGTTTAGTTTCACTAGTTGAAAGCTATTCCTCTAGCGTTCCTGGAGCGTTCCAGTAACAGTAGCTATGTGTGGTTCTTGGGGCTCGAGCATGTGGCGTGCCATGAGGGTCAGTAAAATGTCTTGACCGGCCCTAGTAACTAGTATTCAGCCTGCTTAGTTTAGCGTACTAATGTTTGTGGCCATAGGAGCTTAACCAATGATGCCCAATAACCCGGTTTTGCCATTTTCCAGAGTACTCTGTGGGAACCGCATCCGTGTCGAAATGTCCAACGGAATGTCTCGGAAGTCCCGCTTTGGACGGCCAAGCCGCAGACAGTTTGATCCAAACGATCGTTGCTACCAGTGCGGAGAGAGCGGCCACTACGCCTACGACTGCTACCGCTACAGCAAGAGAGGCAGCCGACGCAGCAGGTACGGCCACGTCTTGTGATGATGATGATCCGACCAACGGCAAAACCGGAATGTCTTGTCGTTATTGTTAAGACTCTTTCAAATACCGCTTTCCTTTTCCAGGTCTCGCTCCAGGTCCCGTGGTCGCCGCTACTCTCGCAGCCGCAGCAATGAGCGGTACGTAGATATCCGTTGGTGACCTAACTCGAACCGAATTCAGAGTTTTTACAATAGGCTGATGGAGGTCAGATACTGAGTCACATTGCTAATGTGCCGTTTGTATCCACTTCATAGGAGATACCGTTCCCCGTCCTACTCCAGACGAAGGAGCAGGTGAGTGGTCACAGCACACAGCTGATTTGTTATTTAGTGTGAGGAACATTTGGGTTTAGTTGCAGACTATCATCTGAGCTGACCACGGTTTCAACTTTCCTGGCTCAGTTTTGAAGAGAGATGTGTAATAGCTTTCCGTCGTATAGCAGACTGTTGGTTTACTGTGAATCCGTATCATCGTAGGTCACCATCTGCGGGCCGTTCCAGATCCAGAACGCCTGTCCGGCGCTCTCGTTCCCCTGCGCGCAGATCCAGAAGCCCTGCCAGGAGGTCCAGATCACCAGTTCGCAGGGCCAGGTAACTTATGCCCCCTTCTGGCTTCGTGTAGGGCTGCACTGGGAACTCGGTCGGGGTATAATGTTCTCTTTTTTTGTGTGTCTCTGCGAGCAGTCGTTCCCGTTCTCGTTCCCGCTCTGGCTCCAGACAGAGAGCGCGAAGCGCGTCCAGATCCCGCTCTCGTTCTCGCTCTGCGAGCAGCAAAAGAGACAGGTAAGCCCCCTCACGCTGTCAGAGCCCATTCTTCGGCCACAGAATACACTGACTCTTAAACCAGGTTCGCTCAGGCTCCTTAGAACCGTGGGTGCTATTCAGGGAGCCAGTATACGTTAGCACCCGCAGTACTGGAACCGTGGAATGTCAAAGTGAACAGTACTAGCAGAATGGCGGGCGCATGGATTACCTGCGAGTGTTTGTGCCTTTGAATCTTAAGACCTAAAGCCCAAGCATGGGTGTCGCCACTGTTGCCATCTCCTCAAAAACTGTCCTCACACTTTGTGCTGAAGAACCTCCTTTTTTTTGGTTCTAGAACGGAACCTGGTCCACTGTGATAAAGGGCTGTCTCTCTTAAGTGAGTTTGGCTAAAAGTTGGACCATGTAAAGTAAAAAAAAAAAAAAAAGAGCCTCCCATAGAGGCGGAGGTTGGGAGCATGAAGTGGTCCAGAGTCTCTTGGTCTGCTGAAGCATCAAGAGTTCCCCTCACTGTAACTGAGGGGCCGAGCCCAACTCCTGAACACCAACCCCACACCATAATCCCTCCTCCACCAAACTTTACACTCGGAACAGAGCAGTCAGACAAGTACTGTGCTGGCAACCGCCAAACCCAGTTGGAGAAGCGTGATTGGTCCCTCCAGAGAACACGTCTCCACTACTCAAGCACAATGCAAAGCCTAGAATGTAGTGGTGTAAAGCGCCACCACTGGACTGGAGTGACCAATCACACTTCTGTCTGGCAAACCCGTTGGAACGAGTCTGTTTGGCGGTTGCCAGGAGAACGATACTTGTCTGACTACACTGTGCCGAGTGTAAGGTTTCGTGGAGGGGGGTTTGTACTGGTGCACAAAGCAAGACATGGGTGTGGAAGAACTGGACTGGCCTGCATAGAGTCCTGACCTCAACCTGGTAGAACAGCTTTAGGATGAATTAGAGCGGAGACTGAGCCAGGCCTTCTCGTCCAACATCAGTGCCTATAGCTGTAAAGGGTGGGCCGACATCATATTAGACCCTGTGGATAAAGAATGATGGGTCCCTCGTTCATATGCGTGTGAAGACAGACGAGCGAACACTGTTGGCAGTACAGTGTAGGTTTTAAATGGTTTACACATCAATGCATTCCTTCCCCCGTTTGGAGACCGGTTTCAATTGATGTTGAGCAACCTGTTAATAATTAGAATGATTTTATATTAATTTTATATTAATAATCGGAGTTTAATTGATGAATTTTTACTATGAGTCTTGAGCTTTAGTAAGAATGCAGTCTAACTGCTGTGCGGCTTTCCTTTTGTTTCAGCCGTTCTAGGTCTGCCAGCCTGAGAGCCAGTCCCACACCGGATGCTGACTGATGTGAATAGTCAACACCATCTCCACCTGTATCCCCACCCCCCATTTTCTCTCTCTCTCTCTCTCTCTCTCTCTCTCTCTCTCTCTCTCTCTCTCTCTCTCTCTCTCTCTCTCTCTCTCTCTCTATCTCTCTCTATCTATCCTCATTCTCATTAATTTCTCTCTTTGCTCTGCAACGGTGAAGTCCCCTCCACTGGCCTCATGTTCGTCTTCACTGCTGGTTTCATTATGAGGATTTTGTTCTATTTCGAGTGACCAGCATTCTCCCTCTTCTCAGTTTCGACTCCACATCGTTGAGATTCCTCCCCCCAGTTTCTTTCGTTTGTTCAGTTAACACTTTTAAATGATTTTAAGGTGTTAGTTTTAATTTCTGGTCTGTTATGAGTGTGGCTAAGGGGACGGTCAGCAGTGTTGTGATGGATCAGTGTATTGTGAGTATATTAAAAATATGAGCCGTGATTTGGTCAGAGTCGGGCTTGAAGGTTTTTTGTTGTGGTTTTTTTTTTTTTTTTTTTTTTTTTTCCCCCCTCCATCTTTGGAAGTGGCAATGATCTTTTTAATAAAGCAAATCTTTACACACCCAACTTTTTCTGCGCCCAAACTGGTTATTCTCGCATGTCTGGTCAGTTCTAGGAGGAAATATAAACGTCTCCTTACTTTTATTCTTAGTTACTTTGGAGAAATATAGCCAAGACGAGCATCGGTAAGTGTAGTCAGCTGTATGAAGTGGGACGTTAGTTTAATAAGGGTGGAGAATTCCTTGTTGTCATATAGAACTACAGCTCATGGTGTTTGGTTATTAAAGGTTCAGCTGTCTGTAGATCATGATGGGTGCAGGCCAATGAACTAGCCCTTGAATTCTGACAGCCAAAACCTTTTACCTGGTGAGTTTGGTATGTATCATTGTAATGGAGGGTAAATAAACAGATTTGGAAATGGAGGTCTTTTGCTCCAATGATATACTTACTACCGTAGTCAGTGCTCTTCTTGCCTCTTGTTTGGGAAATGGAAAATGTTAAGGAATGGTGAACATTGCCCTGAAGAGTTCACCACAGTAGCTATGCCTCATCTAACCTCCACTCTATGGAACCTCTATGTCCAGAGATATAGACCTCCAGTACTTTCTCAGTAGGCTT
The DNA here is from genome assembly GCA_024036415.1 of Prochilodus magdalenae. Taxonomy (NCBI): domain Eukaryota; kingdom Metazoa; phylum Chordata; class Actinopteri; order Characiformes; family Prochilodontidae; genus Prochilodus; species Prochilodus magdalenae. The sequence goes on along the minus strand of JAMWET010000009.1, from coordinate 15,235 downwards.
CTAAATCTGGTAGTACTGGAACAAGGGGTTTTATAAATACGTGCTGGGAAGCACAAACAGAATCCCAGATTTCTACATCTGTATGTGCCTGGAGGAAACGTTTATTCCATACGAGACCTCTTCCTAATCTCAGGGTGCTGGTCCTTGGTTAAGCAATGTTTGAAATCAGCTGGGCAAAATTGGCCCCTAACAAAGGCTTCCTATCGAGTCTGAGCCCCAAAGATGGAGACTAATCTGAACAGGAGCGTTCTTACGGGCCGCAACAAGGAACATGTATAGCGTGAGCCAAGATGGCGCGTACACATTCAAGTGTATGGGGTGAAAAGAGGTTCACTTCCTGTCTGCTTCCGGGTTGCGTCGGCCGTTAAGCCCCGCCCCCGTCTCGCAGCAGCCGCAGCCTGTGGTGAAAGGCGGATGAACAGACTCGACACGAACCTGGTTGATTAATATCAGCTCGTCTTTATGTTTAAAACCTCACGTGTACAAACATGGCCGCCGCCGAGCCGTGAACCGTACAGGTGTGGAAGGCTTCGGTGAAGTGGAGAGAGCCGCTGTGTGAATGGAGGTACTCCAGTTTCTCTTGTCTGCTTAAGCGGGGGATGGCTCCCCCTCCTCCCGCTCGCCGACACCACGTGACCGCGTTCCCGGAAATGGTTTGGCTTATCGGGTCTCGGCGTCATGTGTCCTCTCTGGTTAAATTTGTATCGAATTATTTTTTTATTTTATTTGCCAGAGAAATAAATAATTACAGAGTATACGTATAACAATAGCTCACAACAATAATTCTAAAAAAAAAAAAAGAAAACGTTTATACTGAAATACATAAATTAAAAGGCAGACATCGCGTTTTGTATATGGTTATAAAATGTACCTTGAAACAAATATTTAAATTTCCTCGATATGTTCATCGATTTATCGATTTTTATGGATTAAAACACGTCCTCGTAACTCAAAAACTGCAAACGCATACATTTTATTTTAAATAATTTATAGGAGATACTAGTCATAAACTGTGGGGTTAAACTGTATAACTTGGCACAGAATAAATAAATGAGTAAATGAATAAATAAATAGGATTGATATGTTATGTAACGGATATGTCCGTGGTGGGCGGAGTTTGGAGTGGGGGTGGCGCTTGTGTGTGGGCGGTGTCTTTTGAACACATGACGCTCCTCTGTTGGAGATCCGCCAGGCTGTTTTTTTCCCCCCCCTCGCTCGCTGTTTGTCCTCCTCCGGGTTGCCGTATTCCATTTTAACAGCTTTATTGGGGACAACATGGCTGCAGCGACAGGGCGCTACTACAGCGAGGGCGGCAGAGCGACCAAACGACAGAAGACAGACAGCGACGACATGGCTACGGTACTCGTACACCTCAGTTCTCGGCCCCGAGTTCGTTGATTTGCTCGGTTTGGGTCTGGTAGCGGGCGCGCGGCGGAGCTCTCGCTCCTATGGCTAACAATGGCTAACCTCATTAGCATAGCTAGCTTGCGGTTTCCCACTGTGGTGAGCGCGCTGTTGTCGCAAGCACTGCTGTTAACTCTTCCCTTCAGCTCATATTACAGCTGTCGTGTTTTTTCCTGCTTGTTTTATTTGATGAATTTCAGTCAAAACTGTTGTTTTTTTTTATTGGTTTGGTTATTTGGTTTTTGTTCGTTGCTAGCCTCGGGCCGGCTGCTAGCCTATTTAGCCCCGGGGTCGGTGCTAATCAATCAGTGGCCATTGTTCTGAGCCCATTCACAGCCATGTTGCACAATTGCTGACTGACCGGCTATCTAACACCCGTATGTGTTTATGTTCAGCTAAATTTTATCGCTTCCGTGTGTGAACATCAGAATTAATTTCGGCTTCGTGTTTGATTTACCCTTTCCACCTTAAACGGCCCCTCTGCGGTCATATCGCGTGCAGGCGCCGGAGCGAAACCCCGTCTCCGTTTAAGGTGGAACGGATAATCGTGTAAGATGGTGCTCTCTCGGGCTTTTCGCCCGTGTGCACATATTAAACTGTTCTCGGACAGTAAAGCTCTTCTCCCCCTCAGGCTAGGTCGAAATGACCGACTTTGTTAAAGTACCAGGTTCCGTTTTCCCAGTTTTCATGAAAAAACGCATCTCCTAGTTTCGTTTTTCACGTTTTCCGTCCAGAGTGCGCGTTACTAATCGTGTAAGCTTTGCTAAGCCCCCCAAAAAACGTGTCCCCTTGTGGGCCATACATGGAGAACCGAACAGTTTTGGTTTGGTTCAGCTTACTGTGGCTCCACCAAGGAACTGCTGGGTCCGGGGTCCCTTTAGAAGGAAGCCCAGTACAGTTCAGCCATTCACTGGAGGGCTTGCGAACAGGCATCTGTCTTAAAGGGACATGAGCTAAAACGGCCTGTTCAGTTCTGAAGGAGCCAAACATCAACCCAACCCATGTGTTTGGTTGCTTTGTTTGTCAGATGCACCCATGCTGGAAGAATTGGACCGGTATCGGATGTGTTTCCCATTTTCCCATAGCTGCCTTTCCCATAGACACGTCAGGAATCTGGACTTTGGCATAACGTCCCGTGTGCATCATATGGCCTCAGTGAAATCGAACCCCATATACAGATATGCTTCTGTTGACCCGTAGCGTCTTTCTTACTGTCCGTCTCTGTCCGTGTGTTTAGGAGGGCTACAATGACCCCCATAAGACACTGCCTTCTCTGGTGGTGCACGTGAGGGGGCTGATTGACGGCATCACAGAATCCGACCTGGTGGAGG
>JAMWET010000009.1:0-7500 GCA_024036415.1 Prochilodus magdalenae | reverse complement strand
CCCACTAAGTGTTGTTCTGGAAGTCTGATCTCAGAGTCTGAGTTTACTCTGAGCTGTAATCTTAAAGGAAAGAGACTAAGTGTCCTAGTGCACACCGTGTTGTTAGTTTAGGGTAAGGTGTGGATCGTGGTCATGTGCCTGGCTATAAACAAAACAGGTCTTCAAAAAACACGCTCCTGTTTTCCACTCAGTCGTGTGCAGGCGTTAGGACCAGTGGAAGAACCAGCATGGTGATTGAGACAGTTCCAGTCAGGAGAAGGTCGTGGAAGATGAAGCACAAGTGAGGGCCAGTCGCAGTCAGGGAAAGGTAGTGGAAGAACCGGCATGGTTTGGGACCAGTTCTTGTCAGGCTCGGAACATGAAGTTGGGATTAGGACCAGCCGCTGTAAGGTGTATCGGTAAATCGAGTAGCGGCTGGTTGCAGCCAGGACTAGGTCAAGTGAAGCCACAGAGGGTCTCGGAGAACGAGTGATGGGAGGGATTGGAAACATAGCCATGGTGATGGGGAAGGGCTTAGAACAACGGCATGGTGATCAGGACCAGTCTGGAGAAGGGCTTAGAACAACGGCATGGTGATCAGGACCAGTCTGGAGAAGGGCTTGGCTCCATGGCATGGTGAGCAGGGCTAGTCTGGAGTAGGGCTTGGGTCTGGAGATCACTGGTCATGGTGATCAGGACCAGTCTGGAGAAGGGCTTGGGTCCATGGCATGGTGATCAGGACCAGTCTGGAGAAGGGCTTGGGTCCATGGCATGGTGAGCAGGACCAGTCTGGAGAAGGGCTTGGGTCCATGGCATGGTGAGCAGGACCAGTCTGGAGAAGGGCTTGGGTCCATGGCATGGTGATCAGGACTAGTCTGGAGAAGGGCTTGGCTCCATGGCATGGTGAGCAGGACTAGTTTGGAGAAGGGCTTGGTTTCATGGCATGGTGATCAGGACTAGTCTGGAGAAGGGCTTAGAACAATGGCATGGTGATCAGGACTAGTCTGGAGAAGGGCTTAGAACAATGGCATGGTGATCAGGACCAGTCTGGAGAAGGGCTTGGGTCCATGGCATGGTGAGCAGGACCAGTCTGGAGAAGGGCTTGGGTCCATGGCATGGTGATCAGGGCTAGTCTGGAGAAGGGCTTGGGTCCATGGCATGCTGAGCAGGACTAGTCTGGAGAAGGGCTTGGGTCCATGGCATGGTGAGCAGGACCAGTCTGGAGAAGGGCTTGGGTCCATGGCATGATGAGCAGGACCAGTCTGGCAGAGTAGGGGCTCGCGTAGGAGTACAACTGGCATGGTGAGCAGGACCAGTCTGGAGAAGGGCTTGGGTCCATGGCATGGTGATCAGGACTAGTCTGGAGAAGGGCTTGGGTCCATGGCATGGTGAGCAGGACCAGTCTGGAGAAGGGCTTGGGTCCATGGCATGGTGATCAGGACTAGTCTGGAGAAGGGCTTAGAACAATGGCATGGTGAGCAGGACCAGTCTGGAGAAGGGCTTGGGTCCATGGCATGGTGATCAGGACTAGTCTGGAGAAGGGCTTAGAACAATGGCATGGTGAGCAGGACCAGTCTGGAGAAGGGCTTGGGTCCATGGCATGGTGATCAGGGCAGGTCTGGAGAAGGGCTTGGGGAAAGTCACGGTTGGTCAAGAGTTATCGCCAGCAGGCGGTGTTCACCGTGCTCTACATATACAAAGGATGGAGAGTCCGTTGCTTAGCACTTCCGGCTAAGCAGAACCTACAACACACGTTGGGACAGCGTTTTAAAACTTGCTGGTCCCAAAATATGCATTTTCATATGTTCATCGAAAACATACACCGAATGGACGCCGGCCGTCATCGACGTTACTCCCCGGACACAAACCTCCTTCAGGTGTGCATCCTTCAGCATACATACACCGAACATTCTCGTCAAATGCGACTCCACAGACCACATGGAACCGTGAAACGGAGGCACCCACATCGCAAAAGCTGCCGAGACGCCAAAAAAAAAAAAAAAAAAAATACAAAGTCAGATCACATGGAACAAACACCACAGCTCACTACAGCTGACATTCTTCACTAGCGCCTTCTTCCCTCAAGACGACTCCCCCTCCGTCTGTTTTAGCGTCATATTTCGGGGGCTGGTCTTTGGATAAGCACATTACAGCCAATCACAGAAGACCTTTTCCTTCACCTCACCACAAGCCAGCCTTTTTCGGCCTGCCAGACACGACACGCAGAGACACTGGGGTTGTCAGAGGATGTGGGAGGATCATACATTGTTGTTGCTGTTCTCTGCTCATTTCTGGTCTCTTGGGTACGTGGGCTGCCTTCTTGCTATCGCTGGTCCACTCTGACGAGAACACGATGCGAACACTTTCTGAGCAGACATGCAGGATCCCGAACACCACCACGAACAGAGACCGCCCCGACACGCCGAGGTCACATTACCATGCCGACACAGCAAGCCGAGGCACACCGTTTTCTAGACGTTCCTTCGCGACACGCCAAACAGATACCAGCAGGACATCACACCAAGCCGTTGAACGTCACCGCACGTCACGTCAAGATTTCTGCACACCTCGAACAGGCATCGTCACGGCTACATATCAAGCACAGGTATCACCTCGACAACAAGTTGAGGTCCGGTGCTCCAAGGTGGCCCCGTCATGTCAACATAGAAGCCGAGATTTCACACCGTAGCCGTATGGGCCTCGCGTAGAAATACCACAGCACAGACATACCAAGTGTCCCGATCGCCACGTCATGAGCCTCGAACATCGTCATGAGCCTCACGTCCACCATCACTGTAGTGAAACTCACCAGGCCATCACCGGGACACCACTGCGGCCAACACTACATTACAGCACATGGATCACAAGGATCACTGGGGGTCCATGTCGGAGACACAAGCCACCGAAACATGTAGCTAGCAACCTCGTCATCCCTCCCTAAGACCTCTCTCTTTGTGGACTCAGGTGCTTCTGTCTCTCTTTCTTTCCTACCTCCATCCCTCCTCTTCCTCCTCCTCCTTCTCCTCCTCCTCTTCCTCCTCTATTTGTTAACTGTTTCTTTCTGAACGCGACGCTCCGTGTTCTCACTGCTGTTACGCCTTCCGTGTGACGCAGGTTTGGATTAGCTTGACCGCTGCAGTGGCGTCCGTCCTCAAAAATCGGCGCTGTGTCTGCAGCCCCTCTTCAGAACGGTAAGCACCGTTTGTGCCCGGAACCCCCACCCAGCCTCAAAGCACTTGGACGAATAACTAAAAGACAAAGGAGAATGATTGTTGGCTGGAAAGCAAACCTTGGGGTTGGGAAGGAAAGTGTTGCGGGGCAAAGCCCCACCCCCTCCCCCCACCCTCCTCCTCTATCTCTCTCTCGATCGAGCGGTTACGCCTTGGATTCTCTCGCTTCTACCCACTGTAAGTAAGTGCCGCCGTTCAAATGTCCCAGTTGTGATGACTTTTGTACGGGCTGTTCGGCAGCTGTCAGCCTTTCAGCCCTTTGCAGGTTTGGCTTGCGATGCTACACGGCTTGGGATTTTGGGTCGTCTTGGTCAGCTGTGCTAGCTGGTCTTTCCCCTCTGGCCTTGGAGCCTTAAATAAAGAGACGATTCTTTCCACCTACTAGATGGTGCACTCTGATTCTCGTTTGTTTACTTCTTACTCTTCAGGTTTCATGTCAAAATCCTAGCGTTGCTAATTGCTACAAGGCCACTACAACCAGATTGGGATGGCCAGTCCTCGTGCTTCCCTCAAGTAGAGTACACAGTTGGCAACGTTAGGATTTTCTCGTTTCTCTGAGATTCCTCAAAGCTCTGTAACCCTTAATCCGTGCTCCCACCAGATCCAAGAACAGGCAAGGGACGGTGGGACCTTTAGCTTTAACCCTGCAATCTCATGAAGCCCAAAAGCATGAGGAAGTAGGAAAGGACGAGCCACGGTATCGTACTTCTGGGGCTCCTGCTTTTAATGGTCACACAAGCTAGTTAGCTAGCTGAGGTTAACCCCAGGACTTGCCACCATGGCTGATCTAATTGGTTCTCCCGTACCATCGTAATTGGTGGACCAGTAAGGTTCTGGACGTTGGCCCCTTCTTGTAGGTCCAGTGCGCTCGGAGACACCTTGGCTAAGCCACCCTGAACCTTGTCCTGTTCCCGGCCCATCGGGCCTACAAAAAGGGTTCCCTGAAATGCCATAATCGGTCCAGGAGTTCCCAAATCCAGAAACCTACGAAGTTTCTTAGGGAGCCTGGCTCATACGAGTGCTCTTGCCCAGAGAGCCCAGGCAACAAAAAGGACTTGAGACACGTGTTATACCACCATAGAAGTGCTTGAGATTCAATCAGGTTCAGGATTCAAACTCTTGGAAAGCCAGAACGTCCCCCTAAGTGTGGAGAGTGTTTGCACTGTCCCACCCACAAAACAACTGGACTGCTAATTCTTAAGAGCCTTAGCAAAGCAACCGTCTCGGCAGTCCCGAAACAGAGCCCGGTGTCATTTCGCTTGAACGTCTGAGGGTTTAAATGGCGAGACGGTGCGAGCAGTTAGTGCCGCTCGAACTGTTTAACACTAGCCCCCTCGTGTTTAGTCTTTTTGTCTGTATGTTTAATAAAGGAAGTGACCAAATTGAGACCCTGCTGTTTCTTAGGGGGCTGGTAATGACTTCTTAGGCTTGCTTGTTAGAGTTGAGGCTCAAACTGTTCACTCTTTAAATTCCAGATGCTTAAAAAACAAGCTAGTCACCCTAAATGTTTTCACCTCAGACTTTATTTTGTCCCCTGTTGCTTTTGCTTTCTACCGCGTGTCTGACGTGTGTGTATACCTGTGTCTGTACAGATGCTGATTCAGACGGCAATTGGAACAATTCCCAAGGTGTGTTTGTTTGTGTGAGCGTGTGCTCGTATTTAAGAGCGAGAGGTTAATTAGCCGAAGCTACTGTTGTTTGTTTAATATGCCGTTCATGTAGATGTTACCTCCCCTCCCCTCCCAACACTACCACCATGTAATGTTTACCACTAACACAAGTCCCTAGCTCTCCTGCATGCCTTTCACATTTGCACCACACCTTCCTGTTAGTCTGTTGAGCTGATTTCCTGTGTGCTGGCCGTGGAGCCGCCGGCGTATCGTTGACCTCTGTGTGTGTGTTCTCTCTGATAGACCCTAATGCTAACCCAAACAAGCGCCAGAGGCAGCCAGCCCTGCTTGGGGACCACCCGCCAGAATATGGTTAGTCGCACACGTACATACACTTGACACCCCAGCCTTGCATCTGCAGCGCTTGGTCACTGCACATTAGCCGTGTTTAGCCATTTGGGGTCCAGTCCTTCTTCGTGGCGAGGTCACGTTTGGCCCCTCTAGATTTTGTCATGCTGTAAATGATGGAAGTTGAGATTTCCCGATGCACCGAGTCGTCTCCCGAGGACCTGCGAGTTGAGTCAGTCTGTCTGTGGTGTTGATGTTTTCGTGCACCTTGAAACTCTTGTCCTGCACTTCCAGGGGGACCTCAAAGTGGCTACGGTCACTATGACGACTCGTACGGCCCCCCTCCCCCTCACTACGAGGGCCGGCGTATGGGGCCACCTTTGGGTCGGGGCCGCGGAGGTCCTCGTTATGGTGGCCCGCAGTACGGACACGGGCCTCCGCCGGAGTACGCCTCTCAGGCGGACTCTCCGGTCATCATGGTGTACGGCCTTGACCCCTACAAGATCAACGCCGACCGGATCTTCAATGTTTTCTGTCTCTATGGCAACGTAGAGAGGGTGAGTGGTGATCACTTCCTATGATGCTCTGTTCTTTGGCCACATACACTTGCCAAAAGTATTCACTCCCCCATCCAGATCATTGAATCCAGGTGGTCCAGTCACTCCCTTGGCCACAGGTGTAGAAACCCAAGACCCTAGTCATGCAGACTGCTCCTACAGACGTTAGTGAGAGACTGGGTCGCTCTCAGGAGCTCAGTGAAGTCGTAGTAGTCGTGGTAGGAGGCCAGTCAGGCTCTTCCACACCAAACTCAGAACCCTGACCCGACCTGATTAGAACCTCATATTAAACAAATACATTTGGCTGTATGGTGTATGTTTGGTTGGTTGTGCGGGATGCCGTCGCCGTTTAACCTTTGCGCCAAGTGGTGAGTTGCTCAGTGGGAAGACTCAGAAGCCTGCTTGTGGCTCGCTTCTGAAGTGCAGGTCATCGGAGAAGCTCTAGAAGCACCCTGAAGATGTGGCTTTGCTTCTGCAGGTGAAGTTCATGAAGAGCAAGCCCGGTGCTGCGATGGTGGAGATGGGAGACTGTTACGCAGTAGAGAGAGCCATCTCTCACCTCAACCACACCATGCTCTTCAACCAGAAACTCAACATCTGGTAAGTGCCAGCTGTTGCCAACTTCTATTGACACAATATCGGTAATGAAATTAACCGTGTGGGTGGAGAAGTCCAAGACTAGACACACAGACTTAACAGTAACCAATCAGACGTAGTTTTAAAGCTTCAGGAATATGGATGTAGGTCCAGCAGGTTTCTGTGATGGTGTGTGCGCACCACCCTACAGCTCATTCGTTGACGCATCGGTCTGTCCTCTGTATGTAGTGTGTCCAAGCAGCAGGCTATAATCCCAGGCCAGTCGTACCAGCTGGAGGACAGCAGCAGCAGCTTTAAGGATTTCCACGGCAGCCGGAACAACCGCTTCACCTCCCCGGAGCAGGCGGCCAAGAACCGCATCCAGCGGCCCAGCAACGTGTTGCACTTCTTCAACGGTCAGCCGGACAGCTCAACCGAGATTTTCAACCAGGTACAGTCAGGCCTCTTTCTTTGTCACCCAGTTCCAACACCACTGCAGCTCTATCGGAGGCCTTTAACATTCAGACTAGGGATGCACGGATCCAGCTTTCCAGTTCCGATACCAGCACTGAGACAAACTCAGCATGTCTGTAGATACCAGATATTGATCCGATAAGGTCTCAGGTTCCTACAGCCACTCGTGGGAGACAAAGGGCAATCAAGTGGCAAACCCTAACACCTGCAGCTCAAGCGTAACCCTTGGTTGCTCAGTCTTGAGGTCACGTTGCCACAGTCCTGCGGTTTCAAGCCTCTCGAGGCTGTTTGCTTCCCCTCTTGAAGCTTGCTGGTCTGCAGTCACAGGGACCACGACGGTTCGAGTCTCGCTGAGGTGCACCAGTTCATCTACAGACACCCATAAACATGCTAGGGGCAGCATCGCAAACGAATTGGAGTGGGGATCAGCCTGATTATCAAACACCCGATTGAGCAACCTTCAATATCTGATCCTACTTCCGGATTGCTGCATCCCTAAAGCAGACCCGCCGTTAGGTCCTTTTAGATTTGCATGACTTTCCAGTCTTTAGCTGAACTGTGTTCCCATATAGTTGCTGGCAAAGTCCTTTAAAAAATGTCCTTTATTAAAAAAATTTTTTTTTTTTTCCTCTGCAGATCTGTGATGAACTTGGACTGAAGCCCCCCGCCAACGTCAAACTGTTCACAGGAAAAAGTGAGTGTCATGTAACTCAACAAACGCCCTTC
>JAMWET010000008.1:70000-71042 GCA_024036415.1 Prochilodus magdalenae | reverse complement strand
GTATACTGGACGGCATGACAGAGCTAAAAGTCAAAACCGGCTTAAAACAAATCGAACCAGCTTACAAAGCAGCAACAACGCGATCAAACATAATGGAGAGAGCCCCAGAGTCAGGGAACCAGGCTATCTAAGGGGTAGGAACCAGGATTTAGATATCAGCAGAGGACAGGGGAGGGAGGGGACAGGGAAGAAACAGTCAGAGGACGAACAGAGATCGGCAATGCCAGAGGATAAATTAGATCAAAGCCAAAGGACAGAGGGGGCGAAAACGGGAGATCGGAACGCAGAGGATAAGTCTAGATTCAAAAGACAAAGGCACTAGGAACACAATGGGAGATTGGAATGCCAGAGGATAATCTAGATCAAAGCCAAAGGAGAGGACAAATGGAGATCGGAATGCCAGGGGATAATCTAGATCAAAGCCAAAGGAGAGGACGAATGGAGATTGGAACGCCAGAGGATAATCTAGATCAAAGCTAAAGGAGAGGACGAATGGAGATCGGAATGCCAGAGGATAATCTAGATCAAAGTCAAAGTAGAGGACGAACGGAGATCGGAACGCCAGAGGATAATCTAGATCAAAGCCGAAGGAGAGGACGAATGGAGATCGGAACGCCAGGGGATAATCTAGATCAAAGCCAAAGGAGAGGACGAACGGAGATCGAGAGTCAGAGAACAAAGCGGGTCAGAACCAGACTGGACAAACAGGATTGAACCTTTAGGAGTGCAAACGGAGGTTTGGCAAAACTTGGCAATGAGGGAGTGTTTGGAATCAGGTGGGCTAGTACTCAGGACACCTAGAGCGGAACTGATTGGGCGACTGGGGACATATGGGTGTGACGTCATCGAGTGATGCCCTCTGGGAAGTTGAGTCCAGAATAAGGTTTGGGGTGTGTGTGTTGGGAGGAGTCGGGAAAACCGGTGGAAGCGTGACAACATCCTAATGACAATCAGCGTTTCGTCGTAAAGTCCTATTAATACATGCTGGTGAAATGAGTTTTGAACACGTCACCGATTTTCAAAGTAAATATATTTCTAAAGG
>JAMWET010000008.1:32500-62500 GCA_024036415.1 Prochilodus magdalenae | reverse complement strand
CGTCCGTCTCTCCGCTCTCCATCTCTCTTCTCCTCCACTGTCCAGACTGAGTGGAGAGGTGTGTTTCCAGGTGAAAGTCTTTGACTCCTGGCTGAGCGAGGCCGTGTCTTTGATGGGCTGAGAGTGGACAGCTGTTTTTCTGGGGTCACTGTTTGACAGAGGCTCTGCTGGTGTCCAGCTGTTCGGTCAATAGAGAGCAGCAGGGGTGGGCTTAGTGATTCTGGGGCTCTAGGTGAAGGACAGGAATGAGTCTCACTGGATGATCAATTTTCTCATCTTGAGATTCCTGAAGGAGTCATAAGATCACTGAACTTATTTTTAGTATAGTTTCTGTTACTGAATTTATTTATATCCACCCATCATCAAAAGAACAGCTGCACCCAGAAGGAGGTGTGGGGGTGCGGTGGTGTTGGGAAGGAAGATAAAGGTGACCAGGATCAATAACTGATGATAAATTTAGACTGATATGATCAATATTTGTTGAGCTACACATACAGAAGTCTGTCTCTCAGTATGGCGTCGGGCCGCCGTGTTCGCTAACCCAACACGCCAGACGTCTCGGTATGGAGCTGTAGAGGTTCCTAATGGAGTCCTGTGATAATCCATCCCATGCAGCTTGAACACCCTCACACAGTTCCTGCAGATGGTGCGGTAGGGGTGGAGGTGGAGGGACACCAGGTCTTCTGGACGTGTGATAACAGACCACTCATCTCGGTGCTGACCACTGTGCCTCCACACACGGATTCGTTGGGCGTCTCCACCAAGACTAAAGCGGGACTCGTCACTGAAGATGACCCGCTGCCATTCTGAGTCACTCCATGACAGTCTGGTACGACACCACTGCAGTCTTTGGTGACGGTGACGTGGTGTTAAGGACAGTCGTGGTAACGGTCTGTGTGCATGTAGTCCTGCGTGGTGCAGCCGTCTGCCGATGGTGCTGCACTAACAGGATGACTCATGGAGGACACCACTGCTCGCTGGATGTCTGTAATGGTGGCTGTTGGGTCAGTCAGGTACAGAGATGAGCCCTGTCCTTGCTTATGTCACATGCGCGTCTCACCATGTAGCATGTCTCACCATGTCAAACATATGGGGTACAGTCTGGGTGTAGCTGGGACATGTGGGCATATAAGGGAAGCTGGGATGGGTAGTGGTAGACTCTCTAAGATCCAGAGTAAGGTGCGTTAGAAGGCCCATAATCTCTAAATTTAAATCTCTCACCTTTAAATGGACATCAACCCAAAACAAACAGGTCCATCACTCAAAGGGAGAGTTCCAGAGTCCCGGGCCAGCTACAGAGAAGTCCTTTGAAGCTGACTGAAGAGCGCGGGATGGCTAAGAGCCTCTGGTCAAAGATGGTAGGGCTTGTGAAGAGGTCAGAGATGTAGCTCCTAGCTGAGACGTGCACAGCTTCAAATAAAAACACCGGCTCCCAGATTCCCGAGTACAGCGAGCGCTTCCCAACTATCAGAGATCAATACAACAGAGTATACACGCATGAACAGCTGTTCCCAGGTCTCAGAGACGGGAAGACTAAGTTTGAGAGCTGAAGGAATCAAAGAACAGCAAGGCTATGTACATCACCCCAGGCAGGTGCACCTCTCACACACTGCGGTCATTCAAAGGGCTTTAAAATACAAACTTAATCCAAATATCAAACATCTCCCGGCAAGAAGGGCCTGGGTCTGACTGTGAGTATGCATGTTCTCCCTGTATCTGTGTGGGCTTCCTCATCAGGGGGCTCCGGTTTCCTACCACAGTCCAAAGACTGTCTGGCTGATTGGGGATGTGGAACTGCCTCAGTAGGTGACCTGTGTGGCCTGTCCATGGTGTTACCTGCTCCCATTCACTTCTCCCAATAGTGTCCAGAACCAGAAACATAAACAGGTCCAAAGATGGATGGATAGATCAATGGATAAATGGATAAATGAACGGATGGATGAATGAATGGATCAATGGGTGGATGGATGGATCAATGGATGACTGAATGGATGGATGAATGAATAAATGAATGAATGGATCAATGGGTGGATGGATGGATCAATGGATGACTGAATGGATGGATGAATGAATAAATGAATGAATGGATCAATGGATGGATGGATGGATGAATGGATGAATGAATGGATGGATGAATGAATAAATGAATGGATGGATGAATGGATGGTTGGATAAATGAATGGATGAATGGATGAATGAATGAATGAATAGATGGATGGATGGATGAATGAATGGATAAATGAATGGATGGATAGATGGATGAATGAATAAATGAATTGTTGGTTGGATGGATGAATGAATGGATAAATGAATGAATGGATGGATGGGTGGATAAATGAATGAATAAATTAATTGTTGGTTGGATGGGTGGGTGAATGAATAAATGAATGAATAGATGAATGGATGGATGTATAAATGAATGAATTAATAAATAAATAGATGGTTGGATGGATGAACGAATGGATAAATAAATGAATAGATGGATGGATGGATGGATGGATGAATGAATAAATGAATTGTTGGTTGGATGGATGAATGAATGGATAAATGAATGAATGGATGGATGGATGGATAAATGAATGAATAAATGAATAGATGGATGGATGGATGAATGAATAAATTAATTGTTGGTTGGATGGGTGGGTGAATGAATGAATGAATAGATGAATGGATGGATGTATAAATGAATGAATGGATGGATAAATGAATGAATAAATGAATAGATGGATGGATGGATGGATGAATGAATAAATTAATTGTTGGTTGGATGGATGGGTGAATGAATGAACAAATAGATGAATGGATGGATGTATAAATGAATGAATGGATGGATGAATGAATGAATGAATGAATGAATGGTGACTCCTGGCCAACAGCTAAAACTACTGCCACGTCAGTATTCCCAAAAATCAGAAGGCCTGTGTAGTCTCTGAGTTGCGGCTCCATGAATAATGAGACACAGAGAGCCAGTGTCACCTGGTTTAACCAGGTGGTAGAGCTGTGTGCCACCTCCCTCAGTGTCTGGTACCAGAGCGTGTAGTGAAGTGGAGTGACAGAGAGGAGTGCTTCCGTAGCCACTCCATTCTGGCTCCTCTATGGCCTGTCTGTATTTCGCTCCTCTCTTGCTCCTCGCTGACCTGTCAGACAAACGGCTCTTCTCTATATGATTCATTCTTATGACATTTTGTGTTTCAATATGTGACCCAGACACACACACACTCACTCACTCACCCACTCACTCACTCACCGGCTAAACCGTATCATCCTTCAGGGTCACAGGAGGTGCTGGGATCCCATCCCAACTTCCAATGGGCAGAAGGCAGGGGACACCCTGGACAGGCCTCCAGCTCATTGCAGTGCATGTACAGTACGTAGTTTATGGGTTTATTAAAGAGGAAGCTGGATAACTCTGTTCTTCTGAGTAAGATGGTTTAGGCTTGAAGCTCCAGACCAATCACAGCCTACCAGACCTGCAGCACAGGACTGGCTCTGTGCGATGTCTACAGATTTAGTTTTGTAGTTGGTGAGAGTCTCCAGGGCTGAACCGAGACAGTCAGTGTAAAGGAACCAGACCGTCTGACTTGGAGGATAGAGCGATACTGGAGTCATTTCGAAAGTAGGGAGAACACTGATGCTCCCACTTTCAGCAAGGCCACTTCGCTCTCCTAGCTGTACTTATCTCTGTACCTGACTGACCCACCAGCCACGATTACAGACCTCCAGCGAGCAGTGGTGTCCTCCATGAGTCGTCCTGTTAGTGCAGCACCATCGGCAGATGGCTGCACCACGCAGGACTACATGCACACAGACCGTTACCACGACTGTCCTTAACACCACGTCACCGTCACCAAAGACTGCAGTGGTGTCGTACCAGACTGTCATGGAGTGACTCAGAATGGCAGCGGGTCATCTTCAGTGACGAGTCCCGCTTTAGTCTTGGTGGAGACGCCCAACGAATCCGTGTGTGGAGGCACCGTGGTCAGCACCAAGATGAAAGGTCTGTTGTCACACGTCCAGAAGGCCTGGTGTCCCTCCACCTCCACCCCTACCGCACCATCTGCAGGAACTGTGTGAGGATGTTCAAGCTGCATGGGATGGATTATCACAGGACACCATTAGGAACCTCTACAGCTCCATACCGAGACGTCTGGCGTGTTGGGTTTAAAAAACACGGCGGCCCGACGCCATACTGAGAGACAGACTTCTGTATGTGTAGCTCAATAAATATTGATCATATCAGTCTACATTTATCATCAGTTATTGATCCTGGTCACCTTTATCTTCCTTCCCAACAGCACCGCACTCCCACACCTCCTTCTGGGTGCAGCTGTTCTGTAGGTTCCTATCTAATCCACGTTCTAGGTACTGTAATCTAACCATCCGTAGACAGTAGCTCGTTAACAGTGCGGTGAGGAGCCGCGGTGTTCTCCTCCAGTCTGAACTGTTTGTTGCCGTGGTGACTCTCCTGTTTAGATATGAGTGAGTGTAATCTCTCCCAGCAGATGTAATCATGTTGAGCGTTCAGAGTGAAATCTGTGTTATTGGTATTTTAGCAGACAGGCTGGTACATTTGCATACTCCGGCGCTCCAGCCAGGCCCAGACGCCGCCGTGTGATGAGCTTTATTTCCACTAACCTTTCAGATCCAGAGGCGCTGCGGTTCCACACACTGCCATATAAATTACAGTCAATCTCATAGGAGCTGGACGTGTGCCAGCTTCACCTCGCTCGTCCAAACGCTCAATAACGAGGTAATTTGTTTGGCTGGCACTCGGGATCCTCATTTCCTTCTCTCCAATTACAAAGTGAAGCTCCCAAACTGCTCCTTCCTATTTGCACGTTCAGGGAGTAAATCGTATTTACCTCACCTGGTCACAGACGGCGTGAGGGGGTGGGCGGTTGGGGAGACCGGGGTTGGGGGGTGTCTGTGTAATTTGTAATTGCATCAGAGTTCATGAATGTTGCATTAGATCTTGGGGTTGTTTGTACAGCCTGACAGAGCTGCACTGAGGATCAGTGTTTGAGCAGGCAGGATCTGACACTGTAGAGTCAGGACGCTGTTTCTACAGCTCACTAAGGATCCGTTTGTGTCCCAGCACACGATCCTAAAGGGTTTATACTGTCCCAGTATGATTACCTGCTCAAGCTCAAGCTGTGTTCCTGAAGAACCTGCGGTTCCAGAGCAGTCTGGACTGAAGGTGCCGCACTAATGGGTTCTCCAGCGCAGTGGATTCAACTTTAATAGGGATTGGAATCCAAATGACAAACCCAGTCTGGGCTGATAACACCAGGGTTATAGCACTGACGTTTCGGTCTCTGGATCATTTGAACTTGTCGTCGTCCCAGTCTTGGTCTCCACATCAGTGGGTCTCTGTTTTGTCTCGGTTTCAACATCATTTGATCTTAGTCTCGTCCCGGTCTAAACATCATTTGGTCCCAGTCTTAAATTAGTTTGGAATCGCCCATGTCTTGGTCTGGACATAATTTAATCTCAGGTTGCATTCTCAGCATCACTGGGATTTGGTCTTGCCTCAGTGTAGGCATCATTGAGTCTCAGTCTGACCTTGGGTTCGGCATCATGTGGTCTTGGTCTTGTCTCTTTCTCGACATCATTGGGTCTTGTTTTCATCTCAGTCTCATTAGTCATCTCAGACACGGTCTTGTCATCACATTGTCTTGGTCGTTTTATCAAAGGGTCTCTGTTTTGTCTTAGTCTCAACATCATTTGATCTTGATCTCATCTTGGTCTAAACATCATATGGACATGGCCATGTCTTGGTATCGAGATCATTCTGTCATGGTGCAGTTAGGGACTTCCTGGATGCGGATGCACATGAAACTGCATGTGTGAGAAGTGAACTGTATTGCTGAACTGTGAGGGTTTAAGGCCCCGACCTTCGGAGTGGTAACCCCACATGTTACCACTGCGCTACGCGGCAGCACATGTGAGGCCAGTCAGGATGGGGTTTGACACGCGCTGTCTGCTCTGCGCAGTTGTTTAAATATTTTTAAGCACTTGCTGCTCTTCTCTTTTCTTTTTGCCTTTTTTCCTTTCTTTTTCTCTCTTTTCGTTTTCTCTTTCACTGGTACCGTACTGACTACCCCTCTACAAAGGTGTAGCAGTGGCATTTGTGTGATGCGGGCTTATATGGCCGACGCCTCAGGTGCAGCTTGTTGACCTGATCAGCCCGGGGCATTCTGGGGTTTGGAGTTCTGGGCTGTAGTTTCCACAAAAGGGCGTTGCTGCTGCAGCCCTCTGCTGGCTGCAGGCGGCACAGCCCGGGCCCTTACACATTCAGACTCAGTCTCATCTTGTCTCTTGACTTTATTTGGTTTTGGTCCTGTCTTGGTGTCGACATCATTTGAGTTTGCCCTCATCTTAGTCTCTTTATCCTAAGGACACGGTCTTGTCTTAGTTTCGTCTGGATCTTCTCATCAAAGAGTCTCTATTTTGTTTTAGCCTGATCAGTCTGATCACTTTTACTCAGGCTTTCCTTACATCCTTATCAGTCTCACGTCATTTGGTCTCAGTCTGAACACCCTTTGGACTTGGCTGTGTCTTGGTCTCCAAATCATTTGGACTCATATTGGTCATTTAGATCAGGTCTCATACTGGTCTCTGCATCATTTTGTCTTGTCTCAGTTTCAGCATCCTTTAGTCACAGACTCTTGTCTCTTTTGTCTCATCTTGGTCTCAACACTAGTTTGGGCTTGGTCTCACCTCAGTCGTGACATCATCATGATTTGACTGTTTCATCTTGGTCAAATTTTCTCTACATCATTAGGACTTGGTGCTGTCTCTGTCTCAGGTATTGTTCTCGAGTCCTACTGAAGTACATTGCGAGACCAGCTGAAGTGCAGCGCCTCTTTCTGAGCTCACTGGAAACTGCCGTTATTGAATATTAACAAAATGTAACCCAGGTTATAAAAGCCTGAGTAAAGTACATTTATTGATTGTAGCAACGGAGGATTAGAGTTTATTAAACAATAAGAAAAATTGAATGGTAGAGATTTAAGCATGGTGAAAATGAACAGATCCGTTCATTAGCAATACTGAAACTAGAGCCAAGCTATAAATAAACAGGAAGCTGAAGAAATAATATAAATAAATGAAGACACAAAAAAATTTGAAAAAAAGAAGGTTTATTCAGTATAGAAATAATTAATTTACTTACGTGACACATTTCAGCCAATAAGGTGGCTTGTTGTGTCTACGTGCGTCGGAAAATGGCACCCAGAAGCCTTTTCACTCAAGCAGCCGCCGTGAGCAGTGAGGTCTCTGGAAGAAAATGAGCAAAAAGCTAGATAAAAGTTGGATTTATATGATAAAAACTGCAGAAATATCAAGCAAAGCCTCGTGTACTTAACGAGGACAAAAGAACACTGATTAAGCTGAGAGAACTTCTGAATTAAATTTAGTTTTTGTTAACTCTGTTTGAGAAAGGGTTTAACTTTATATTAATACAGATTGGAACATATACATACTGATATAACTATCTCTCTACCCGGGTAGTAGCCTTACAGCAAATATTGGTAACATCATTATAGTCATTATTATTATTATTATTTATATTGACCTGCTTTTACTGTTCTGGTATTTTATTTTCTATTTTTAAATAATGTTTCCACTCCCTGGTGCCTTATTTAGAAAAGAGGCGTTCCCAACCCCTTAAAATCACAGAGCAGTCGTACAGTGTAGTCTCTTGGGTGGTGTTTGTCCTGGCTCTGTAGGCAATCCTGGGGTTTTCTGATTGGCCCACTGTGACATCCCGTTGTAATTGCTTGTTGGAAACCGTAAGTATTTACGCTCAGTATTTGGTGCTTGGTGTTTAACCAAGTGTTCTAGGGTGCACTACAAAAAGAGCTTCATAATAAAAAAAAAATATATATATATATATATATATATATATATACTTCCTCTATATGCTTAAACACCATCGGTCTACTGCTGGTTAAGGATCCAATTGATCTTTCCATGAAGGGTTAACTGGGCATTGTTTGTTGGTGTGTTGGACACAGATTGTGATAGGCGTTGAAATAAAATCAAGGTGAGGTTTATTTTACAGGTTTGTAGTCAGACACAGCAGCAGCAAGGGCAAGGCTGACGACCAGCCGTCTCCGAGTTTCTTCCCCCGAGTCATCAGGCTACTAAACAGCCTGTAGTGCTGAGGCATTGGTATATGGACCTGGTTCAGCACATCTCACCAAAACCATCCATACGGCAATCTCCATGGACAATCATCACTCTGCACTTCACATGACCATATTTATACTGGCACCTAAGTTTCTCACACCTGTGAAAATGTGAGGTGACAGGCGGACGTCAACACCAGGCAGACAATCAGACCAGCAAAACAACCAAAAGGGCAAAGACGAAAGAGTAAATCAGCGACGTCAAATCCAGCATCGCAACCAAGAGTCATCCCAGAGTGGCAATACCTCACAATGAGCCGTGTGAGGGAGGAGCGTTTATACAAACAGACTTGATTAACAACAGGTGTGTAATCAATACTCAGGTGACTCAGTAACAGGATTGGGAGATGATGGACATGTGACAGGGACGCCATCGTGTGGTGGATTATGGGAAATGGAGTCTGGTAGATCAGGGGTGAGAAGAGAGCCAGCTGGCGTGACTCATACTCAAACCGAGGGCACATCTGACTCAGATTTAATATGATCACTGATCTGCGCTGTTTGGTTTGTGCTCAGCTGAAGGTGGTAACTGTGGACAGAGAGCCATCTACGAAGCCAATACGAAGACTGGTCCTCACTGACTGTTAAAACAGAATGTGATTATTAAAATGCATCATGTGGAACGAATGAGAATAAAAGGTCAAGAGGACTGAGGTCTGGGATTTCTCCGGGTTGCTGCGACGGTGGCCGGGAAGCTAAGGAGGCTTTATTCAAACACGGGAAAACAAATCCAAATCCAAAGGCTACATTAAAAATAAAGCCTGCTAAGGAAACTCACAATCCGAGCTCAAGCTGAGGGCTCTCCAGTCGAGATGCTCTCCCCAAAGACCCACCTCTCAGATACTGGCTTGGAAGTGCTCAGGTTTAACTCTGGCTGTACAGGCTGTATCTCCAGTTTTCCGCTTTCACATGCTCTAAATGAAAACTCCTGAGCTTCCCGGCGAGCGCGGCACAAGACAGGAGAACAAAGCTTCATTCATTTGTGGTTCTCTGCACGTTTGCGCCCTCGTTTGGCTTCTGGTGTTGGCGTGTGGGATCCTTGGGGTTCTCCTAGTTGCCGTGGCTTGGTCCGTCTCTTAGATCGATGCCACACGCCATATTCATGCATATGTTTATGTCCTGGTCCTGGTCTTGTTATGAACCTGAAGTCTGGCTCTTGACTGACGTGTTCCGGTCTTTGTTGGCCTTGACTAAAGAACTAATAAATATGCACATAGCCCATTTTGACCAAAAGAACCCTGGTTCCATTCTAGCTTCTTAGAACTTTGGTGCTATTCGGGGATCCAGTCTGCAATTGAACCCGTTTTTATCAGAACCGTATAATGTTAAAGAATACAGCATCAGTTCCAACAGAGGGCTCCAAGGGCACCAAGCTGGCGGCGCATGTAGATGACCTGCGAGTGTTCGGGCTGGTATTCCAGATGCTTGTTTTAAATTCTGAAAGCCGCACGGATCAACTACTGGAGATAAGAAGACAAAGGAGAGGTTCTCCAGCAGACCACTAGGTGTCGCCATTGTTGCCTTCTCTTTCCTGAACAACCGGGACGCGCATGTTGTCATGATTGGTGCTCAAGAACGTGCTATTTCTTTGGTTCCGGTTGGGAACACACTTTTTCGGGTTCCAAAGTTGGTGGATAGTGCTGAATGGTTCAAAAGTAGGTGCGTCGGCTGGAACAGAGCCCATTCCACATTGGTGGAACAGCACTAGTGGTCCAGAGTTTCACCACTGCTGCATTACGAACTCATATAGAACTAGAAAAGTTAATTCCCTGAACAACATGCAGAGTGAGTGTACAGCACCAAGCTTCTTGCTAGCGGATCGCTAAGATGTTGCTAAAATGAATGGGAGTCTATGGTAGGAAGGAGAGATAAATAAACGTCACATAGAGGAGTGCGGGTCAGTATGGCGGTGGATTAGAGTTTGGGACCCAGCCCTGAGTGAGTACATGTAGTTTGGTGGGTGTAGATTCAGGGAAACAACAGGGTTTAAAAGGGAAAGAAATGAATGGGACTCTATGGAAGGAAGGGGGGATAAATAAACGACACATAGAGGTGTGCGGGTCAGTATGGCGGTGGATTAGAGTTTGGGGCCCGGCCCTGAGTGAGTACATGTAGGTTGAGGGAAACAACAGGGTTTGAATGAGGATGAAAATGAATGGGACTCTATGGAAGGAAGCGGGGATAAATAAACGACACATAGAGGAGTGCGGGTCAGTATGGCGGTGGATTAGAGTTTGGGGCCCGGCCCTGAGTGAGTACATGTAGTTTGGTTTAGGTTGAGGGAAACAACAGGGTTTGAATGAGGATGAAAATGAATGGGAGTCTATGGAAGGAAGGAGTGATGCGGAAAAGGAGAAAACTCAGGAAGGACACCATTTCCGATCTGACTGAACATTCCAGAGTTGGAACGGAATACCTCGAAAGGTGTGGGATCAGCTAGCAGACTAAAATATGTGAAGGAGGAATAGAGAGACTGGGCATCACTAATTACTGCCTGATCTTCTTATGGCCATGAGAACTGCTGAACTGCTGAAACCTTGAACCCGGGGGATGCTGAACTGCTGAACACTGAATGCAGCTGGATGAGCTTTGGGCTGCGTAGAAAAGCGGCTCGGCTGAAGGAGCTCAAAGCCCAAACCTCCAGCTGACATTTTGGAGGCGAAGGTTATAACAGATAACCAGTTTACAGGCTGCATTATGCAGGCTTTGATATTTCCTGCTGCGGGTTAAACCGGATTTATCCGAATCAAACTCCGGCAGGCCTCCAGCTGGAAGCATCTGAGCGTCACCGCGGCTATTTCCCCTAACGTAATGTAATAGTTCCTTTAATTGGACCATCAGCTGAGAGTAAACGAGTCAGGCTGCCAAAGCTGCGGCCTGATTATTCAATTACCCAGAAGGATTACATAACTACTATGAATTATTCATGAACTATTATGAACTATTCTACATGCATTAGTCAGTGTCCTGTATGAACCTGCTAGTCTTTCAAATCACTCAAAAATAAAAAAAACACGCTAAATTAAGATGCAATGTGGATAAAGAGGATGGCTGATTTACATTAGGGGGTCCATGCCAGTTCAAGCCTTATCTCTGTACCTGACTGACCCAACATCCAGCGAGCAGTGGTGCCTCCATGAGTCCTCCTGTTAGTGCAGCACCATCGGCAGACGGCTGCACCACGCAGGACTACATGCACACAGACCGTTACCACGACTGTCCTTAACACCACGTCACCGTCACCAAAGACTGCAGTGGTGTCGTACCAGACTGTCATGGAGTGACTCAGAATGGCAGCGGGTCATCTTCAGTGACGAGTCCCGCTTTAGTCTTGGTGGAGACGCCCAACGAATCCGTGTGTGAAGGCACCGTGGTCAGCACCAAGATGAACCTGAAGGCCAAAAGGCCTGGTGTCACTCCACCTCCACCCCTACCGCACCATCTGCAGGAACTGTGTGAGGATGTTGAAGCTGCATGGGATGGATTATCACAGGACTCCATCAGGAACCTCTACAGCTCCATACCGAGACGTCTGGCGTGTTGGGTTAGCAAACACGGCGGCCCGACGCCATACTGAGAGACAGACTTCTGTATGTGTAGCTCAATAAATATTGATCATATCAGTCTAAATTTATCATCAGTTATTGATCCTGGTCACCTTTATCCTTGTTCCCAACACACCTGCACTCCCACACCTCCTACTGGGTGCAGCTGTTCTTTAGATGATGAACACACATGCAAACACACACTACATACATACTACCATACTATACTATTGTATACTATACTTCTATACTATAATATATACCAGTATTTCACCCTTCTCCAAATGGTATACACATTTCTATATACACAGTTAGGAGAGTCGGAGGTAGATAAAAGACATGCAAGGTAAATACAGGAAGTAGAATATTGATTCACCTAATATATGGATAGGAGATGAACATGATGTCAGTCTCTCTGTGCAGGTGTAGAAGAGCTAGTTAGTCTGAATTGGAGTGTGGAGGTGTGGCGGACCATCTGTGGAGGCCATGATGACGATGATGATGGTAAGAGGTGACAGGCCCACTGACCAATACACCAGCACTACTACCTGTCCAGCAGCCTGAAAGATCAGGTGGACAAACTTTCTCAGAACCGGTTCTGGACTTCTGTAGCTTCTTGCTGTGAGTACAGACGGTGTCCTTTAGCGCCCTTCTGGTCTTCATCAGGCAGCGGAAAGAGAAGGCTGCTAGGCTGTCTCCGGTTACGTTTCATATTGTCCACCATTTCTATAGACACTTTCTGAAAAGCAGTGAGGGTAATCGGCTTCATCTGTGGCTCAGATTGTCCTAGCGTCTTAAAGGAATGTTGTATGGACCGTAACGCGTTATCTCTAGGGTGAAGTAGGCATGCAGTTCGGGTTTTGGCTGTAGACTGTGGGCAGTTTCAGTTGGTGCTTGGACCCCTTGAGGCTGCCATGCACACCCTGACCCACTTCTTCCCTCGGAGTGATTTGGACAGGCTCATTAAAATGTAAATTCCTCCTTTTCCTCATGTATTGCGGTTTTGTCCCTTTCCCTCGCTCCGTGTAAGGTGTGACAAGGCTGCAGACTCTGAGATGAACCTCTTCGTGGTGGAAATGAATGTGATCCAATATGCAGACACCCCCACTCCTCTTCTGGGCCGGCACACAGATTTACTGACAGGTCTTTCCTTTTCCTAGTTTGTCCGGTTTGTGTTGTCTTTTTTGTTCTAAAGTTCAGTCCATGATTGGCGAGCGCAGTCCTATTCCTTTACACCATACTGGCGAAAACTCACCAATCCAAATCCGTGAATTCAGGGGTTCCATCACTTCCATGGTCACAGGTGTATATAACCGAGCACCTTAACGTGCAGACTGCTCCTACAGACGTTAGTGAGAGAATGGGTCGCTCTCAGGAGCTCAGTAAACTCCAGCGTGGTACCGTGATAGGATGCTCCACCTGTGCTACAAGTCCAGTGGTGAAATTCCCTCCTACTAAATATTCCACAGTCCACTGTCAGTGGGATTAGAACACAGTGGGAGCGATCGGGAACGACAGCAGCTCAGCCACGAAGTGTTAGACCACGTACAACGACAGAGCGGGGTCAGCGGATGCTGAGGGTCATAGGTCACAGAGGTCACCAACTTTCTACAGAGTCCATCACCACAGACCTCCAAACTTCATGTGTCCTTCAGATCAGCTCAGGAACCGTGTGTAGAGCTTCATGGAGTGGGTTTCCATGGCGAGCAGCTGCATCCAAGCCTTTTAGAGCTACTGCCAACACTCTGTGGTCTGCTGCAGAGCTACTGCCCACCCTGTGCGCTCTGATGCCACTGCTTTACCTGCCTTGGATGGCTGCCACCGCCTTCCTGCATTGCTGACTAGTTTGCCTAACATGGAGCTTCTTCTTGTGCTAGAAGGGAGCATCACCAGCATCCTGTGCGCCCACCTGATGAAGTTACTCATTTCTTCATCTGCCTCACAAGACACTCAACACTTCTTCTGAAACACTTAACACTTCTCTTAAAGCTCTCAACACTTCTCCTAAAACACCCAACACTCCTCCTAAAATACTCAACACTTCGCCTAAAACACTCAACACTTCGCCTAAAACACTCAACACTTCTCCTTACTCAACACTCCTCCTAAAACACTCAACACTTCTCCTAAAACACCCAACACTCCTCCTAAAACACTCAACACTTCGCCTAAAACACTCAACACTTCGCCTAAAACACTCAACACTTCTCCTTACTCAACACTGCTCCTAAAACTCTCAACACTTCTCCTAAAACACTCAACACTTTTCCTAAGACACTCAACACTTTTCCTAAGACACTCAACACTTCTCCTAAAACACTCAACACTTCTCCTAAAACACCTAACACTCCTCCTAAAACACCCAACACTTCTCCTACAACTCTCAACACTTCTCCTTACTCAACACTGCTCCTAAAACACCCAACACTCCTCCTAAAACACTCAACACTTTTCCTAAAACAATCAACACTTCTCCTAAAACGCTCAACACTCCTCCTAAAACACTCAACACTTCGCCTACAGCTCTCCTCCTTACTCAACACTCCTCCTAAAACACTCAACACCTCACCTAAAACATTCAACACTTCGCCTAAAACACTCAACACTTCACCTAAAACACTCAACACTCCTCCTACAACATTCAACACTTTTCCTAAAACAATCAACACTTCGCCTAAAATGCTCAACACTCCTCCAAAAACACTCAACACTCCTCCTACAACACTCAACACTCCTAAAACACTCAACACTCCTCCTAAAACACTCAACACTTTGCCTAAAACATTCAACACTTCGCCTAAAACACTCAACACTCCTCCTAAAACTCCTAACACTCCTCCTAAAACACTCAACACTCCTCCTAAAACTCTCAACACTTCTCCTAAAACACTCCTCCTAAAACACTCAACACTCCTCCTAAAACACTCTACACTCCTCCTGACACACCCGACACTTCCCCTAACACACTTGACATGTCCCCTAAACTCTCAACACTTCTCTTGACTTCAGATGTTCTATGTGGAATTGGCTGGGTGAGTGTATCTAGCTGATTTTCCCCAGGTGAGAATTCTGAGGGAAATATTTTCAGATGAGCTTGCCCAGGTGAGCAGCTCTCTGGTGTACCCAGGTGGTTTCTGTGTTTCCAGGTGTTCTGGTGAGTTTTCCCAGTTGAGTTTTGAGTGTTCCCGGATTAATGTTCCCAAGCCACACTGACAATTTGAATATTTCCAGATGATGTTACCCAGTAAAGTTCCCAAACGGGCTTTCCCGGGTCAGTATGCTCTGGTGAGTATTCTCTTGTAGGTGTTCTCAGGTGAGTTTACCCACACCTGGTAGGTGTTCTAAGGTGAGCTTGAGCTTGACCAGGTTAGTGTCCTGAAGTGAAGTTTCCCAAATTTGTATTCCCAATTGATTTTGCCTGTGTGAATATTCCCTGGTAAGTGTTCCAACATGCGTTTTCCCTGGCCGGTTTGCCCTGGTGAGTTATCCGAGATGAATATTTTTCCAAGATGAGTTTTCCCAGGTATGTGTTCTTTGATAAGTGTCCTCGTGTGAGCTGCCAGTCGTGCCCATTTGTCCTCTACTCCATGTGAGTCCAGCGAATGGGGTGGCACTGCTGCTTCCTTCACTTTACCCAAAATAACTTCCTGTGCCTCAGCGCTCCACTCCAAACTCCATTAACCAGAGAGAGCATCTGTGTGGCTCTGCTGGAGTCAGATTCCATAATCACAACCCGCCTTTGCCAGGAAAGCTTCCAGCTCCAAAATCACTCGGCAGGGTCAAACGTCCCTCCAGCCAGCCGTTCACAAGCTGCGGCAGAGTGCCACGCTTTTAGCCACCGAGACTGGTTTACACATATTAACAGGAAGATGGCCAATGTGAGTAACCTCAGCCTCACTGCGGGGGGAAGTCAGCTCTGCCAGAAATCTGAAGGACATTACCGACTGCTGTTATTCATTAAAAATTCAACTCACCAACATGAAAACCAGGGTTCGAGCATTCTGACACTGAGGGACTGTGAATTCTGTAGAAGAAGGGAAAGTGGAAAGCCAGTACTCGGTGAATGAGTCAGATTTGGGACTTTAAACTGATCTTGAACTTTAGACTACAGTCATTTTGCTCTGTGTGAACCTTAGAATTTTTAATTATCTTTATTTTATTAAAGCTTTATAAGACATTAATTATGGTCTAGGGCTGTACCCAACCCAGAATTTTGCCAGTTGAATCGGATTCGCCCGTCCTGGTCGACGATTCGACTACTCGTTCATGATTTTTCTCCGTGTACACTATCTAGTAACCAGTAAATCAGTCTGCACACGGTTCAGATCTGATCCTCCTCATTTCGAAAGTCAGCAGAGTCACAGGAACATATTTCTGAACTAAAAGAGATGTGGTGTATGATGATCGATCTGAACTGGAGCCTGATTTAATTATAGGATATAATAATATAAATTTTAATATATTTTAGGATACAGCGTCGGGCAGTAGTGCGTAGTTATGCTATACATTAGCGCTTATAGCTTATAGTCTTTTTAATTTCACTTCTAACAGCTTCTTCAGTAGGAGGAACCTTCGTCTTTCATCTCTCATAAATAACGAGCTGCTAAATCAAACCAGATTAGTCCATATTTAAATTATATTTAGATGAAAGGAAGAACGGTAAGCCTGAAACCGTTTAGTTATTATATTACCTGCACTGAAATCATTATTTCTCGTTTATCGGCAGGCGTGTTAGTGACTGTACTTATCCTTAAATAAAAATAATCTCAGCTGTAGACCAGTAAATAAACATATCTGTAATTTAGGTTCTAAAATAATGGAATTATAATAACACATAAAAATCCTTGGTTCATTTTCCTTTAAGCAGCCGTTACGTCTAAACTGAAAGTCAGCTCCCTCGTTTGGAGCAGTGTTGGATGTCTGGCTAAATGACGAGCAGAATTAGGTTTAGTTTTTTGGGGGTGTCTTCTTCAGAAGCTCCTCCTCTTTCTCCGAGACATCGCCCCCACCTGTGTTTCTCAGCTGCACAGCTTTAGCTTCCTTCAGTGCTGAACCGCCAGCGCACATCGTCACGTGGATTAAATTTTTTAGCAAGCCAGCGTCACAGCCCAGCTAGAACTTAGATATATATTTATTATTCCCCTTTAATAATTATTAACATGTCTTTTTACATCCTTAAACTTCTTGTGCATTTTTGTAAGCTTTAGTCTGTTTAACGGAAAAAAAAGGTCACTGTTGTCACTCGACTTAAAGGGTCTCTGACTGACGGTTCGACTCATCAGCTTCTAGAAGGCAGCCCTAGTTAAGTCAACATGTAACAATGGTAACATGCTCACTTCATTTGTACTTCAAATGTTACCAAACTTAATGTAGAGTGTTACCATAACTAATGAGTGCACAACCAAAACAATCACAACACTACCAGACCATGGAAGTGACGATTTCAGCTCAGTTCTAGCAGAACTAAAAATCTAGCCAGTACATGAATAGCAAACACAGCTGTCCACACATGACATCATCTCATCTTTCATTAAAACCCAGTAAGGTTACTGAACTCTCGGTAATCTGTGTCTGAGTACTGACAGCTCTTAATGCTCCATCCTGTTTATGTAGACGCTAACTTCAGAACCGTGCTTACAGCTCAACATGCAGCCATGACCAGGGGTTAGGGGTTTAGTGTAAATGTAGGGGTTAGGGTGTTTAGTGTAAATGTAGGGGTTAGGGGGTTTAGTGTAAATGTAGGGGTTAGGGGTTTAGTGTAAATGTAGAGGTTAGGGGTTTTAGTGTAAATGTAGGGGTTAGGGTTTAGTGTAAATGTAGGGGTTAGGGGTTTAGTGTAAATGTAGGGGTTAGGGGTATAGTGTAAATGTAGGGGTTAGGGGTTTAGTGTAAATGTAGGGGTTAGGGGGTTTAGTGTAAATGTAGGGGTTAGGGGTTTAGTGTAAATGTAGGGGTTAGGGGTTTAGTGTGAATGTAGGGGTTAGGGAGTTTAGTGTAAATGTAGGGGTTAGGGGGGTTAGTGTAAATGTAGGGGTTAGGGGGTTTAGTGTAAATGTAGGGGTTAGGGGGGTTAGTGTAAATGTAGGGGTTAGGGGTTTAGTGTAAATGTAGGGGTTAGGGGTTTAGTGTAAATGTAGGGGTTAGGGGTTTAGTGTAAATGTAGGGGTTAGGGGGTTTAGTGTAAATGTAGTGGTTAGGGGTTTAGTGTAAATGTAGGGGTTAGGGGGTTTAGTGTAAATGTAGGGGTTAGGGGGTTTAGTGTAAATGTAGGGGTTAGGGGTTTAGTGTAAATGTAGGGTTTAGGGGGTTTAGTGTAAATGTAGGGGTTAGGGGTTTAGTGTAAATGTAGGGGTTAGGGGGTTTAGTGTAAATGTAGGGGTTAGGGGGTTTAGTGTAAATGTAGATGTTAGGGGGTTTAGTGTAAATGTAGGGGTTAGGGGTTTAGTGTAGATGTAGGGGTTAGGGGATTTAGTGTAAATGTAGGGGTTAGGGGTTTAGTGTAAATGTAGGGGTTAGGGGGGTTTAGTGTAAATGTAGGGGTTAGGGGTGTTTTAGTGTAAATGTAGGGGTTTAGGGGTTTTAGTGTAAATGTAGGGGTTAGGGGTTTAGTGTAAATGTAGGGGTTTAGGGTGTTTAGTGTGAATGTAGGGGTTTGGGGGTTTAGTGTAAATGTAGGGGTTAGGGGTTTTAGTGTAAATGTAGGGGTTAGGGGTTTAGTGTAAATGTAGGGGTTAGGGGGTTTAGTGTAAATGTAGGGGTTAGGGGGTTTAGTGTAAATGTAGGGGTTAGGGGTTTAGTGTAAATGTAGGGGTTAGGGGTTTAGTGTGAATGTAGGGGTTAGGGGGTTTAGTGTAAATGTAGGAGTTAGGGGTTTAGTGTAAATGTAGGGGTTAGGGGGTTTAGTGTAAATGTAGGGGTTAGGGGGGTTAGTGTAAATGTAGGGGTTAGGGGTTTAGTGTAAATGTAGGGGTTAGGGGGTTTAGTGTAAATGTAGGGGTTAGGGGGTTTAGTGTAAATGTAGGGGTTAGGGGTTAGTGTAAATGTAGAGGTTAGGGGGTTTAGTGTACGAAGGGGTTAGCGGTGTGGGATAATTGAAGTTCCATATAAATGATGATTTTATGAATTTAGATTATTACTGTCTCTATTAAAGTTTTGAGTTTAAACAGAACACAGTCCCACATGGTGTTCTAAATGTGGGAACACAGTCTGAACTGCCTTACGGGTCAAAGGCTCTAGAACATTACCATTTTACGAGGTTGGATTGACATTTAAGCAGTTCAGGCCCTCTGTCTCTCCCTGTCCCTCTTCCTCTTTTGTCTCCTCCCGCCCCCCTTAATGGAGCCCTTTAGTGACAGGACAGTGCTGTGCCAGGGGAAGAGGCGGGCAGTGCCAGGCTGTCAGCTCTCAGCTCCTGACCCCGACTCCGTCCTCCTCCTGACCGTTTAAAATCAGCTGAATGTTTAACTCTGGCCGTGTGGTGACCGGAGCTGCTGGCTGACCAGCTGTGGGCTTGTTTACCAGATCCAGCCGCAGACCAGCTGCTGCTACAGGTACTCTTAAACACTGTCGTTGAGCAGGACACATTCCATTCAGCTGTCCCTAGTGTGGGTTTACCTCTCTGTACCTGACTGAACCAACTGCCACGATTGTGGACATTTGTCACTGAAGATGACCCGCTACCAGTTGGTTTCACTGGTCCTAACCCCACGTCACCGTCACCAAAGACTGCAGTGGTGTCGTACCAGACTGTCATGGAGTGACTCAGAATGGCAGCGGGTCATCTTCAGTGACGAGTCCCGCTTTAGTCTTGGTGGAGACGCCCAACGAATCCGTGTGTGGAGGCACCATGGTCAGCACCAAGATTTAGGCAGTTAAAGACGAGTGAAGGGGAGGACACGGATCTCCCACCTGGAACGCCTTTCAGACCAACCCCAACATCACGAGCAGAACCAAGACTCTGAGAACTCCAGAGGAGCGTACAGTTCCAGACTAAAGATCCTACAGCTCCACCTGGCTGGATGTTCTTCATCTCCAAGACCCTGTGGTATAAGGGTTAGGCGTAAACGAGTTGGAGAGTGGAGAGGGCGCTCCAAGCGTTACTCATGGTTACTTATTTATGCCGGCCTTTTAACAACAGGGAAGGGAAGCGAGCAGTTTCTTCCTGAACAGGTAGTTTCTTCCTGAACAGGGGTGAAGGCGGGGAGGATCAGGACAGCACCATTTTCAGATTACTCCAGAGAGGTTCTAGTGGGTTCAGGCCAGGACTCCTGGACTCTCACAGACGTTTTTCCAAAGCCACTTCCCTCTTTTCCTTGGATAGTTGTCTTGTAGAAATGCAAATCTGCATCCCAGACCCTGAGCACACAGGATCTTCCTATACCTGGACCTCCTACATCTGAATTTTCCTATAACCTGACTGGTCTCCCAGTGCCCGTGGGAGAATAGCACACACACAGCATGATGCTACCACCACCATGTTTCACTGTGGTGACAGTAAAGTGTGCAGGATACATGCCCTCATTCACGCCAGACCTCATTCATAGTGACCATAAGGATCTCGGTTACTGGCTAACCAAAGCCCTTCCTTCCTGATTGCTCAGTTTGGTGGTCAGGGAGGCCATATCTAAGAAAAGTGTTGGGAATTCCATACTTCTTCCATTTGGGAAAGATGGAGGCTACCGTGCTCTTGGAGACTTTCAGTGCTGCAGGTGTTAGACCATCCTGTCTAGCTCATTCACAGGATGATGGAGCTTCAAAATGGCAAATGTGGTTTCACGACCTGAAATGAAACTTGTAGGACAAATCTAGTAGAATTAAAGGAATCCTGTGGTGGATAAAGCAAACGGCAAATGGTGGCTGGACTCTCCAAGAGATTATTCATTCATTCTCACTCTCTTTCTTGCTCTCTCTCAGCAGGAATAGGAAAAGCGGAGCATCTTCGAACTTCTTAAAGTCACATGTGCCCTTGTTTCCCTGAGCATTTCAGATTACAGTCCAAACAGAACAATATTATACAGGTATTGGCCATGTGTTGGTTCAGTCTGTTCTATATTGATTCATTACTACTTAAAGCTGCTTCACCCTCTGACTGGATCCATTACCCACTCAGAAGTGCAGCAAGTGTCTAGATGGATGTCCGTACATTGTAAGTTGCTCACTAAACATACATGACCATTCCAAACTCCATCTGCTTAAATCAATCCCCACAATCCCCAAAGTAACATACTTACAGTCATCGTCAAAAGAACAGCTTCACCCCGAAGGAGGTGTGGGAGTGCAGGTGTGTTGGGAAGGAGGATGAAGGTGACCAGGATCAATAACTA
Organism: Prochilodus magdalenae; assembly: GCA_024036415.1. Lineage (NCBI taxonomy): Eukaryota > Metazoa > Chordata > Actinopteri > Characiformes > Prochilodontidae > Prochilodus > Prochilodus magdalenae. The sequence goes on along the minus strand of JAMWET010000008.1, from coordinate 41,440 downwards.
ATGATAAATTTAGACTGATATGATCAATATTTATTGAGCTACACATACAGAAGTCTGTCTCTCAGTATGGCGTCGGGCCGCCGTGTTCGCTAACCCAACACGCCAGACGTCTGGGTATGGAGCTGTAGAGGTTCCTGATGGTGTCCTGTGATAATCCATCCCATGCAGCTTGAACATCCTCACACAGTTCCTGCAGATGGTGCGGTAGGGGTGGAGGTGGAGGGACACCAGGTCTTCTGGACGCGTGACAACAGACCGTCCATCTTGGTGCTGACCACGGTGCCTCCACACACGGATTCGTTGGGCGTCTCCACCAAGACTAAAGCGGGACTCGTCACTGAAGATGACCCGCTGCCATTCTGAGTCACTCCATGACAGTCTGGTACGACACCACTGCAGTCTTTGGTGACGGTGACGTGGTGTTAAGGACAGTCGTGGTAACGGTCTGTGTGCATGTAGTCCTGCGTGGTGCAGCCGTCTGCCAATGGTGCTGCACTAACAGGATGACTCATGGAGGACACCACTGCTCGCTGGATGTCTGTAGTGGTGGGTGTTGGGTCAGTCAGGTACAGAGATAAGGCCCGTCCCTGCTTCTGTGACATGTGTCATTCCTGCTGGTTGGTTCCTTCTGAGTGCAGCTATTTGTGCAGCTACCTTCTGACGATGTGTGTATATCAGTGCCGTTTCTACAGAACACAGAAATAACAAATCTATAGTGTAATTGACTGTCTGGGAGAGAGGGACGGCTTTACAGGACAGCTAATGAAGCACCTATTCTCATGCACGCAGATGGAGTATGCAGAACTGAACAGGGGGATGTTTAAACGGGAGGATGTTTGTCTGAGGACGGGGCATATTGGCATTTTTGAGCTGTAACTGTCAGCAGTTTGTTTTGGTGACATTCTGGCTGTACCTGATTGTGTATTTAACAGGACGAGAGAGGAGACATTAATTGGAGGGAGGGAAAGATCCATCTGTGTGAAAATGTCACCGATCTGAGAGGTATTGGCAGAGCGGACTAGCATGTGGATGCTCGCGAGCGGCACCACAAGATGTTTTAAATGGATAAGCTGAGATCACCCTGTCCGCGTTTGGTCAAATCAGTAATTCAAATTCAGACCCTCAGACGGCTGGCCTTTACCCCGTCTCCAGCCTCCGCAGCTCCTGACTCCCTGACAGGTGGGCACCGTGTCCTCCTGAAAAGGTCATGCTGCTGGGGCGTTGGGAGGCAAACTCATTTCGCAATTTAGGATGGTCGGCACCAGGGCCCTGACCTTTGACCCCACCTAATTGAGGACACTGGGCTAGGCAAATTTGACCTAACACTTCATCAGAAGTTCTAAAAGTAGACAGAGAGAACCTGACTTAACAAAAGAGACAGAAATATTACATACATGGACATTTATTTACTGAGGGGAATAATAAGAGACCACTCCAGTCTCAGCATCTCCACATGTACGGCAGGTTCTCAGTGAGGAACCGAAGGTTGGGTTCTAGCTTTACTGGCAGATACAGTGAGCGTCTGGTTCATAAGAACAAGGTCCAGCAGCAAACACACAGGACAACACAGCTACAGACTGGCAGAGGGCCAAACCCCCTCTCTACTGACCGTGATGAGCGCCACCTCATTCCAATGTCCCTTACCCACCGTAAGGTGACCTCGAGTGACCTACAGAGAGACTGGCGAGCGGTGGCTGGGGTGAAACGCACAGCGAGCATGGTTCTAAAAACAGGCTTCTGGAGGTCATTAGTGATTTTCTAAATACACAGATCTAATACAATATCTGATCTGGAGTTTGGGAGACATGGTTCCAGTAGTGTAGAGAATCAAACAGAACCAACACAAACCCAGAACCTGCACACCTAGAGACACTGATCAGTTTGAGGCGGTCTCTTAAATTTTTCCAGAGCTGCATATGTACAGACTCATTTAGTTGTTTGGGTTTGTTCTGATTGTTCCTTCACCTGAACATCTCATACTGTAGGATGGAGGTACTACTACATACTGTGAAGGTGTGAACGGTGAGGAAGACGTAGCTGCAGTAGAGACTCCTCCTCCGTCTTCATGCTGCCGGTGTTTCTTCATTAGTCTCAGACCGGGTCGTATCTGAAGTCCTAATGACTCTCTCGGTCTTACTGACTCCCTCCTTCATTTGTCTCCCTGCTGAGGAGCTTCACCTCCAGACTGCTCCAGATTTTACCCAGATGTGCGTTTAGTCTCTCAGTAATGCCCAGATTACATCAGCTAATCGTTCAGTTCGACAGCCGCGTCCTCACCAAGCAAACGATGATGAATCAGCACCACGTGCGTCTAATGAGAGACAAATGAACAAACCGCTGTTTATCTTCGGCTTTCAGAGACGAATCAGGAATAAATCACACCATCTGGGATCATTAGTTTACACGTTTCCGCCAGAAGCTTTTCAGCTCAGTACATTACGGCAGAAAAGCATGTTCATACGTTTACTGTGTGTGTTAATATGAGTCTGATGTAACTGTCTGGATTGGGATTAGCTTCCTATAACAGCTGTCCATCTTACTAGTCAGTGTACAGTATATTATTATTATTAATTAATTAATTAATTAATTAATTTGGCCAACATGTTGTCTGATAATTCATCTGTCAGTTCTCACGATATCAACATCAAATCAGCCATTTAAATTCAGCATACCAAAGACCTAGCAACCACCTGGATCAGCATACCAAAGACCTAGCAACCACCTGGATCAGCATACCAAAGACCTAGCAACCACCTGGATCAGCATACCAAAGACCTAGCAACCACCTGGGAAGAACCTTCTATTTGTTGTTCCAGCTGGGAACATCCTTTTGGGTTCCGAACTTCGGAATTTATGTTTGATGGAAACGTGCCTAGCTGTGTGAACTGGTAGAAGCCCGTTCCGCGTTGGCGGCTTAATAGTTCCATCTGGGATGCCGCTGCAGACCCTGCCGTTCCTGTCTAATGGAGCTTTAGAGTCTCTGAAGTTTTGGGGGAGGTGCATGCCCGAAAGCCCTCCTCTTTCCTGACTAGCTCTCTGTATACATATCCTAACCATTCTCTCGGTTATACGTGTCCTAGAACGTGTTTACGTGTACACAAGGTGGAGAACATACACAAACGCTGTGAGTCCGTATGACCGGATCTAATCGTAAGTCCACGATTACCTGTATTTGTACAGTGTGATCACCCGTATGCTTGTCAGAACAGCTGGCGAGGTCGATGTGGAAACAACAACAACGTCAACCTCTTTTGAGTCAGTGTTCTCCTGTCTGCCCTCTAGTGGGAGCCTCCAGTAACACGTATCGCCTGTAGGTAAGTATGTGAACAGTAACGTGATTGACGCAATGGGCTGTCTGTGTGAACGCAACAGCAAGTGCATCTCTAGCTCGACTTAATTTCTAACGATTTAAGTTCTGTAAATGTTTTAGGTGCATTATCCTTTTATTTAATTCTATATTATTTTATTAATTATCTCTACTGTCAGGGAACATGATCGGCTAGGGGCCATTTATTAACAGTGGGGCAGCAACAGGAAACAGCTGTGTTTTGGATGCTGGGTGTTGGGCTCCTCTTGAGGAAGGCTGATCTCTCATTTGCTCTCTTTTTTTATTTCCTCCTCCGGTTCTTCCCAGGTTATGTGCATTTCGCTATCATGAACACCAACCACAGACTCATGGACGGAGCTGCCCCTCCTACAGTCAGGGCCAGGATGCTTTACTTTGACCCCAGACCACCGTATCCAGGGTTTCTGGGTGTGTGTATCACTACTTTGCCATCTTTGTTTTTACCAACTCTTAATTTGTAGTTTCCACCTTCCTGTGGCTCTCGGCTACCTTGTAAATGGGGAGAGGAGTCTTTGGAGTAGGCCCCAACCTGGGCCCAGATCTAGAAGTGCTCAGAGCCCCTCAGATGTTAAAGTGAAATAGCCACCACTGCAGTTAACAACGCGCAACTCAACCATCTCTATAATCACCTAATATATATTCCAACTCGGATAATCAGTGTATGGATGGATCTGAGGCTGTGAGAGCTCTCAGACAGACTGAACACGCTACAGGCTGCTGCGCTTAATTAGACTTTACAGATGTCCTCTTATGACGGCAGTCAAGCAGCACAACACCATTAGATACATTAGTTACAGCTGAGGACGAGTCGCGAGCCGTGTTCTGGTTTCACGCCGAGGAGGGCAGCAGCCCGACTGGGACGCCAAACTGCAACACATCAACAAGCCACGTAATTATAGAACGATATTTATTTATTTATTTATTTATTCATCCACTGGTTTATTTATTTACCAGGTTGTTGAGTTTCATAATTGAATTCTTCTGTTTAATTTGAGGCGCTTCGCGATGTCGTTTACTGAAGTGCGATGAGCACTGAACATGAAATTCAGCTCTATAAGCTGGACACGTTTCATCCTCACTTCCGTCTCATCCGTTCTTCACCTTCATCCTTCTATTACTGTTTCATTCTCTTCTCACTATATATATAAACCAGCATCTCCACATGTACAGCAGGTTCTCAGTGAGGAACCGAAGGTTGGGTTCTAGCTTTACTGGCAGATACAGTGAGCGTCTGGTTCATAAGAACAAGGTCCAGCAGCAAACACACAGGACAACACAGCTACAGACTTGTAAGGATCTTTAAGGAAGCTCTTCTTTGTAGGGGGTTCCTGTATAAGCCTGAAGTACAACAGTACTGTGAGGACGCAACCCGATAATGACATGTACTAGAGGACCTGCTGTCCAAACAGCTCAATACGCTCTTGATCTATGAAGCTCATAACCAGTTTGCGTCTCCGGGCTGGTGGATGGAGCTTCATAACCGGTGTAAGAGCACTGATGCAGTTTGGAGGTCAGCTGCACTTTGAGCTTCTGCACGTTCCGCTGCTTTCCCTCCGCAGATAATCAAATAAAAACATCATTCAGAGATGCTCCTGATCGATCCGCACAATAAGAGCCCATCAGGCCCGATCAACGAGGAAGCAGGCAGAAACGAGATTTTGGGAGAGCGATGACAACAACGATCGAGCCCTGAGACGACCTGCCAGGTCTTTATTTACAAATCCAGCCATTATGACCATCATTAGAGAAGGACAGATGATTTAGAGTTATATACCCACTTAAGCTCATGAGCTCTAAAGCTTGTAGTAGCCTCTGCGTCATGTCCTCAAAGTCTCACTCTGACTCATACAGACCTGTCCAAAGGGTCTAGGTACCAGAGACACGCTACTTACAGCACACTAACACATTACACTTACTGAGTTACCGTACACCAACACGCTACTTACAGCACACTAACACATTACACTTACTGAGTTACTGTACACCGACACACTACTTACAGCACACTAACACATTACACTTACTGAGTTACCGTACACCAACACGCTACTTACAGCACACTAACACATTACACTTACTGAGTTACTGTACACCGACACGCTACTTACAGCACACTAACACATTACACTTACTGAGTTACTGTACACCGACACGCTACTTACAGCACACTAACACATTACACTTACTGAGTTACTGTACACCGACACACTACTTACAGCACACTAACACATTACACTTACTGAGTTACTGTACACCAACACGCTACTTACAGCACACTAACACATTACACTTACTGAGTTACCGTACACCAACACGCTACTTACAGCACACTAACACATTACACTTACTGAGTTACTGTACACCGACACGCTACTTACAGCACACTAACACATTACACTTACTGAGTTACTGTACACCGACACACTACTTACAGCACACTAACACATTACACTTACTGAGTTACCGTACACCAACACGCTACTTACAGCACACTAACACATTACACTTACTGAGTTACTGTACACCGACACGCTACTTACAGCACACTAACACATTACACTTACTGAGTTACTGTACACCGACACACTACTTACAGCACACTAACACATTACACTTACTGAGTTACTGTACACCAACACACACTACTTACAGCACACTAACACATTACACTTACTGAGTTACCGTTACACCGACACACTACTTACAGCACACTAACACACATTACACTTACTGAGTTACCGTACACCGACACACTACTTTACAGCACACTAACACATTTACACTTTACTGAGTTACTGTACACCAACACGCTACTTACCAGCACACTAAACACATTACACTTTACTGAGTTACTGTATCACCAACACCGCTACTTACAGCACACTAACACACATTACACTTTACTGACAGTTTACACTACCGTACACCGACACACTACTTACAGCACACTAACGCATTACACTTACTGAGTTACCGTACACCGACACACTACTTACAGCACACTAACGCATTACACTTACTGAGTTACCGTACACCGACACACTACTTACAGTACACTAACGCATTACACTTACTGAGTTACCGTACACCGACACGCTACTTACAGCACACTAACACAATACACTTACTGAGTTACCGTACACCGACACGCTACTTACAGCACACTAACACATTACACTTACTGAGTTACCGTACACCGACACACTACTTACAGCACACTAACACATTACACTTACTGAGTTACCGTACACCAACACACTACTTACAGCACACTAACACATTACACTTACTGAGTTACTGTACACCGACACACTACTTACAGCACACTAACACACTACACTTACTGAGTTACCGTACACCGACACGCTACTTACAGCACACTAACACATTACACTTACTGAGTTACCGTACACTGACACGCTACTTACAGCACACTAACACATTACACTTACTGAGTTACCGTACACTGACACGCTACTTACAGCACACTAACACATTACACTTACTGAGTTACCGTACACCGACACGCTACTTACAGCACACTAACACATTACACTTACTGAGTTACTGTACACCGACACACTACTTACAGCACACTAACGCATTACACTTACTGAGTTACCGTACACCGACACACTACTTACAGCACACTAACGCATTACACTTACTGAGTTACCGTACACCGACACACTACTTACAGCACACTAACGCATTACACTTACTGAGTTACCGTACACCGACACGCTACTTACAGCACACTAACACATTACACTTACTGAGTTACCGTACACCGACACGCTACTTACAGCCCACTAACACATTACACTTACTGAGTTACCTTACACCAACACGCTACTTACAGCACACTAACACATTACACTTACTGAGTTACTGTACACCGACACACTACTTACAGCACACTAACACATTACACTTACTGAGTTACTGTACACCGACACACTACTTACAGCACACTAACACATTACACTTACTGAGTTACCGTACACCAACACACTACTTACAGCACACTAACACATTACACTTACTGAGTTACCGTACACCGACACACTTACTTACAGCACACTAACACATTACACTTACTGAGTTACCGTACACCGACACGCTACTTACAGCACACTAACACATTACACTTACTGAGTTACCGTACACCGACACGCTACTTACAGCACACTAACACATTACACTTACTGAGTTACCGTACACCGACACGCTACTTACAGCACACTAACACATTACACTTACTGAGTTACCGTACACCGACACACTACTTACAGCACACTAACACATTACACTTACTGAGTTACCGTACACCGACACGCTACTTACAGCACACTAACACATTACACTTACTGAGTTACCGTACACCGACACACTACTTACAGCACACTAACACATTACACTTACTGAGTTACCGTACACCGACACACTACTTACAGCACACTAACACATTACACTTACTGAGTTACCGTACACCGACACGCTACTTACAGCACACTAACACATTACACTTACTGAGTTACCGTACACAGACACGCTACTTACAGCACACTAACACATTACACTTACTGAGTTACTGTACACCAACACGCTACTTACAGCACACTAACACATTACACTTACTGAGTTACCGTACACCGACACGCTACTTACAGCACACTAACACATTACACTTACTGAGTTACCGTACACCGACACGCTACTTACAGCCCACTAACACATTACACTTACTGAGTTACCGTACACCGACACGCTACTTACAGCACACTAACACATTACACTTACTGAGTTACCGTACACCGACACACTACTTACAGCACACTAACACATTTTCTCTAGTACTTTGGTTCATGGTCTAGGTTGCTACTCATCATCGTCCTTCCTTATCCTCAGTGGTCTTTGGGAATTAATCTGTTTCTTCCAAAATCCAAAATAAGAGCTTCAGTTTGATGATGTGGGCTTCAAGTTGGAGGTGAGGCCCGATTTATTCATGGAGGCCTTTGTTTGTCATTGCCTTTCAAAATTGAGACCGCGAACAGTTCAAAAGCAGCTGCGTTATTCTCTCTATTGATTGTCCTGCTTTCACATCTATCTAGGACCACAGAGAAGACCGCAGTCTGGACGGTTCTGATCTTGATTAAATCAGGGGGATGTTTTATTGAATCCCCTGATTGGCTGCCAAAATAACTATCTAGTAAACACAGATGTGCAGACGTGTGGCGAAGGCGATATTGGGGTGAAGGTCTCAGTGGTGAGACGTTCGGTCATAACAGATTGTCATTGCGCTGCACTGTGTCAAACTGTCAGGCCTTCTTCCAAACACGATCAACCCACCCGCCCCTCCGTCCTGGGAGAATGATGAGAGACCAAACGCACCTCTATACATATTAGATCATCTCTCTCTTCCAGCATTCCGAGCTGGAGCACTGTTTACCCGTGTCGAGTGAAATGAGGGCAGATTTAGCGCTCCTGTCACAAACAGCTGGAGGATCCTCTCAGAAATACGGGCGAGCCGTCAGAACCGGAGCAGCCCGGCCACTCTGACTTCTTTAATTTGGATTGGCGAGCGAGCTGTC
>JAMWET010000008.1:0-27500 GCA_024036415.1 Prochilodus magdalenae | reverse complement strand
CCACAGTTCACTCACTGGGCTCGTCCTGCTAAAGCCACATGCCACACAGCACTGTAGAACCCATTTGGTAACTCCTCGGTAGCCTCCTGGGAATCTCCTAAGCTGTGCAACCACTTTCCATTTTCTTCAGGAAGTGTTTTTCTCTAGCTGTGTCTCTTAGACACGCTGTAGCGACCCACTACTGGCTGGCGCTGGCTCCTTGCTGGAGGATCATGATAGACATGCGTCCTCCTAAAGAGTTGAAGTGTCTGACTGTATGTTGACACTACGGTGGTGGGAAAGCATCCCCGCCGTGGTCTGGAGTGGACTGATGACCGAGACAGACTCCAGTGATGTTGGGAAGACCATGACGGTCAGGGCGAAAGTTCCACAGGTAGGACAGCCTGACTAGACTCATCGGTAGAGCCAGAATGAGAAGGCAAAGGGACGTGTGCAAGGAGGCTCTAGGTTGGTGGCACCCTGTTGAGGCACAATGCAGTGAAGCAGCTGCTGGGCTGGCACTGGAGTTGGAGAGGGCACTCTCATCATGCCAACCTCTATGCATGCACCGCGGGTGCACATTAACGGCTGAAAGGTGACCGCCATCTCAGGCCCAGTGCAATGCCAGTATCGATGGCAGCTAGAGCAGTCGTTGCTGCCCGCACCCACAGCTCTGCCAGGCTCGGGGCTGGGCACTGTGGGAAGGGCGTTTTTGGAGATACTGGTTTTTCCTTGGACGGTGGTGTTGTATTAATGAACTTGGCAATGACAAACCGGGATGTCCAGTGCTGAATGTCTGTGATCGGAACATTCTGAAGGTCCTGATGCGTAAGGACGGCGAGGGAGGAGGAGCTAAGCGGCGGTGCCTCCTGCAGGGCTCATATTATCAGCTCCTCGTAATGAACCAGTTGATTAAAAATGTCTCTAAAATTACAGGAGCACCTGCCAACAGAGCGCCAGCTTAATAACCCTCACCTCCCCGAGGGAGGAGTCACTACACCCTCTTTATGGAGCCGCAGGGAACAGACGCGTGTCATTTCCTCTCGTGCTGATGGAAGGTGGAGCTTTATATGATCAGGGTCTCAATCCTTAGACAAACAAGCGTGCCCGGTACCATCTGCTGAATGTGCTGGCCTGAAACATCACACTAGCTCTAATGCATGGTGCTCAGTGTTAGCCATCCCTCCACTTGGTGGCGCTCTCTCACCCTTCCTCTCTCTAGAAAGTCACAGTGAGCCTCTAACATATTCAGACACGTTCTTTAAAAGTACCAATGACCTTTTAAGGGTCTTTCTTTCCCTGCCATTGCTCCAAGTTCTCCGTCTCCTGGCTCTCGGCCCGGCCGGAGGATTTGGAACTGTGAGCAGAACGAGGGAGAGCTGATCTTTAATCTTTAGGGTTTAAGCCTCCGTGTGCGGACCCTCGCCTCTGTTCTTAAAGCTATTGTTTCTGTTACTGAATGAACCCGAAACTAAAGGAAGCTCTGTGAAGTTTTATGGAAGCTGTGTGCGGGTTTATCTGGGGTTTGGGATGATTCAGTGACAGTGTAATAAACAGGAGGACACTCTGTTCTGCAGCCCGCTGGCCTCTGCAGATCTCTATCTGGAACGCGCTACGTGCCGTGTCACTACCCTGGGATAGAACCGGGATCACTGCTGCAGTGAGGGCGCTTTTGGAGGAATCATGGTCCGTTCTGTGTAGCTTATAAACCAGCTGCCGAATATGTTTTCATTTCTAATGTCCTTTAATCATTTCATTCCCCTTCAGTCGTTTACCTCCTATCCTCCTGCAGGAAACACCCCAGACAGGCTGCCAGTCCATCACTGGGCGTGCATACTCACATTCACACCTAGGGGGCGCAATATAACATCTACAGTTCACCTGAATGCATCTGTGGACTGTGGGAGGAAACCGGAGCACCCTGAGGAAAAACCCGGGCCCTTCTTGCTCACATTCCCAGCTGGTAATCAAACTCAGGCCCCTGTTGCTCACGGTAATGCCGCAGCTGGGATTCGAACCCCGGCCCTTCTTGCTGAAATTCCCAGCTGGGAATTGAACCCAGGCCTTTCTTACTCAAACTTCCCGCTGGGAATCAAACTCAGGCCTGTGTTACTAACACTCACGCCCCACCCGGGAATCGAACCCGGGCCCTTCTTGCTCAAATTTCCAGCTGGGAATCGAACCTAGGCCCCTCTTGCTCAAATTCCCAGCTGGGAATTGAACCCGGGCCCCTCTTGCTCAATTTCCCAGCTGGGAATTGAAGTCAGGCCCTTATTGCTTACATTCACGCCCCAGCTTCAAATCGAACCCGGGCCCTTTTTGCTCAAATTCCCACCCAGGAATCGAACCTAGGCCCCTCTTGCTCAAATTCCCAGCTGGGAATCGAACTCCGGCCCCTGTTGCTCACGTTCATGCCACAGCCGGGAATCGAACCCGGGCCCTTCTTGCTGAAATTCCCAGTCGGGAATTGAACCCAGGCACATGTTGGTCACATTAACACCCCAGCCGGGAATTAAACCCGGGCCCTTCTTGCTCAAATTCCCACCCGGGAATCGAACCTAGGCCCCTCTTGCTTAAATTTCCTGCTGGGAATCAAACTCAGGCCCTTGTTGCTTTTGTTCAAACCCCCGCTTGGAATAGAACTTGGGCCCTTCTTGCTGAAATTCCCAGCTGGGAATTAAACCCAGGCGAGTCTTGCTCAAATTCAGGCCCCAGTTGTGAATCAAACCCAGGCCTCTTTGGAAGAGAATTCCCAAGCGTAGGAGCGGCAGCACTCGAACACCTGCTGCCTCGTATGAGGATTGCAAGAAGCCCAGAGCCAGAAGATCTGAGCGAGTAAGAGGGACAGCATAGAAAGTGAGTCAAGAAAAAGTTAAGAAGGCTCCGCTCCTCCTCCTCTCTCACTGGAGCACTGGTAATACGATGAAGAATAGCTGCGGAAGTCAAACTCCTCCATTAGTGAATGAAGGAGGAGCATTAAATATAGAGCAGAGGAGCTGAAGAAAATGGAGCAGCGTAATGATATTCAGAGATGACGGGTCAGTCAAAGAGCACCTGCAGCTGTGATGTGATTTAAACAGTGTAAGTGTTCAGGTGAGGGGAGGTGTTCCCTGCAGTTCTACACCCCCCCAAAAAAAGAGAAATGATAGATGGCAAAGCGTTCCAGATCCAATCTCCATGTAAATAAGGGCCTGAGCTCAGGTGCTGCTGCACTTTCCAACGTGGCTGCTGGAGTGATCCATTTCAGACGTTTATTACCCACCTGCACTTTAGTGGTCCATCCCAGCAGCCTCCGTACTGTTCTCCTGCACCGTCATCTGCAGAGACTACGACAGGACTTCCTTCTTCCCTAACCGGCAGGCAGTGTACTGGTTAAGTGTAATGTGTTAGTGTGCTGTAAGTAGTGTGTTGGTGTACGGTAACTCAGTAAGTGTAATGTGTTAGGGTGCTGTAAGTAGCGTGTTGGTGTACGGTAACTCAGTAAGTGTAATGTGTTAGTGTGCTGTAAGTAGCGTGTTAGTGTGCTGTAAGTAGCGTGTTGGTGTACGGTAACTCAGTAAGTGTAATGTGTTAGTGTACTGTAAGTAGCGTGTTGGTGTACGGTAACTCAGTAAGTGTAATGTGTTAGTGTACTGTAAGTAGCGTGTTGGTGTACGGTAACTCAGTAAGTGTAATGTGTTAGTGTGCTGTAAGTAGTGTGTCGGTGTACGGTAACTCAGTAAGTGTAATGTGTTAGTGTACTGTAAGTAGCGTGTTGGTGTACGGTACCTCATACGGTAACTCAGTAAAGTGTAATGTGTTAGGGTGGTAGTCTGTAAGTAGCGTGGTTGGTGTCGGTGTACGGTAACTCAGTAAGTGTAATGTGTTAGTGTGCTGTAAGTAGTGTGTCGGTGTACGGTAACTCAGTAAGTGTAATGTGTTAGTGTGCTGTAAGTAGCGTGTTGGTGTACGGTAACTCAGTAAGTGTAATGTGTTAGTGTGCTGTAAGTAGCGTGTTAGTGTGCTGTAAGTAGCGTGTCGGTGTACGGTAACTCAGTAAGTGTAATGTGTTAGTGTGCTGTAAGTAGTGTGTCGGTGTACGGTAACTCAGTAAGTGTAATGTGTTAGTGTGCTGTAAGTAGCGTGTCGGTGTACGGTAACTCAGTAAGTGTAATGTGTTAGTGTGCTGTAAGTAGCGTGTTGGTGTACGGTAACTCAGTAAGTGTAATGTGTTAGTGTGCTGTAAGTAGCGTGTTGGTGTACGGTAACTCAGTAAGTGTAATGTGTTAGTGTACTGTAAGTAGCGTGTTGGTGTACGGTAACTCAGTAAGTGTAATGTGTTAGTGTGCTGTAAGTAGCGTGTTGGTGTACGGTAACTCAGTAAGTGTAATGTATTAGTGTGCTGTAAGTAGCGTGTCGGTGTACAATAACTCAGTAAGTGTAATGTGTTAGTGTGCTGTAAGTAGCGTGTCGGTGTACAGTAACTCAGTAAGTGTAATGTGTTAGTGTGCTGTAAGTAGCGTGTCGGTGTACGGTAACTCAGTAAGTGTAATGCGTTAGTGTGCTGTAAGTAGTGTGTTGGTGTACAGTAACTCAGTAAGTGTAATGTGTGTAAGTAGTGTAGTGTGTAACTGTAAGTTAGTGTTAGTGTGCTTAAGTGTACAGTAACTCGGTAAGTGTAATGTGTTAGTGTGCTGTAAGTAGTGTGTCGGTGTACAGTAACTCGGTAAGTGTAATGTGTTAGTGTGCTGTAAGTAGTGTGTCGGTGTACAGTAACTCAGTAAGTGTAATGCGTTAGTGTGCTGTAAGTAGTGTGTTGGTGTACAGTAACTCAGTAAGTGTAATGCGTTAGTGTGCTGTAAGTAGCGTGTTGGTGTACGGTAACTCAGTAAGTGTAATGCGTTAGTGTGCTGTAAGTAGCGTGTTGGTGTACGGTAACTCAGTAAGTGTTATGTGTTAGTGTGCTGTAAGTAGCGTGTTGGTGTACGGTAACTCAGTAAGTGTAATGTGTTAGTGTGCTGTAAGTAGCGTGTTGGTGTACGGTAACTCAGTAAGTGTAATGTGTTAGTGTGCTGTAAGTAGCGTGTCGGTGTACGGTAACTCAGTAAGTGTAATGTGTTAGTGTGCTGTAAGTAGCGTGTCGGTGTACAATAACTCAGTAAGTGTAATGTGTTAGTGTGCTGTAAGTAGCGTGTTGGTGTACGGTAACTCAGTAAGTGTAATGTGTTAGTGTGCTGTAAGTAGTGTGTCGGTGTACGGTAACTCAGTAAGTGTAATGTGTTAGTGTGCTGTAAGTAGCGTGTCGGTGTACGGTAACTCAGTAAGTGTAATGTGTTAGTGTGCTGTAAGTAGCGTGTCGGTGTACAGTAACTCAGTAAGTGTAATGTGTTAGTGTGCTGTAAGTAGCGTGTCGGTGTACAGTAACTCAGTAAGTGTAATGTGTTAGTGTGCTGTAAGTAGTGTGTCGGTGTACAGTAACTCAGTAAGTGTAATGTGTTAGCATGCTGTAAGTAGCGTGTTGGTGTACGGTAACTCAGTAAGTGTAATGTGTTAGCGTGCGGTAACTAGATCAAGGCCAGATTTGGTGGAGGCCTTCCCTGGCACAGCTCCGAGGAGAATTCCCTGTAGACTGGGATTGTATCCACTGCTGGTAGACCCGTATGACCGTACGCTTCCATACACCTGCAGATTCAGCTACTTCCTCACACTATGGTCTTTGGCCACGCCCACATGCAGTCAGTCCCTCCTTTTAGCCAATCATTAACATCTGCTCTGGAGCCATTTTCCACACATGGAACCAGACATTCCCTGCACTGTAGCACCTCTTCCCAATCTATGGATCCCGTCACTCACACCCCGCAGGGATTTATTGCTCTATCATCCTCATACTGCAGCGCCATCTGCAGGAGCCTGAAGTTTCTACCACCAGGTGTCTCAAGCAGCATTGCAGCCCTGAACACATCAGTGGACCTCTTCCGTGGTTGGACTGCAGCGAGGGTGCTCTATTCTTCAAAGGCCTCATTTTGTCTCCCGTTAACGGAACGATGATGTGCTTTACCAGCAAGCTCTATTTCGGTCGTGACTTCCTGAAGGTCAGCGTGCGCAAATTCCAGTCTGGCTTTTTTTAATGTCGCTGTGTCAGCAGTGGGGTCCTCCTGGGCCTCCTTACATGCACGTTCATGCCGGAGATGGATAGCGCGCGCTGACACCGTTGTCCCTGGTTTCTGCAGTTCAGCTTGAGTTTGTGTGGAAGTTGATGTCCTGTCCTGCGGTCTCCCCTCCGCTGCTCTCCTGCGTCCAGATTAGTTACAGTGGGCTGCAGTGGGTTTGAGGACGTTGCCTGAAGTAGGCACTGGAGCACTGGCATCTAAATTATCTTTAAGGGTGCCAACAACATGGCCTCCTTCCAGGCTGTTACGTCTCGGTATGGAGCTGTAGAGGTTCCTAATGGAGTCCTGTGATAATCCATCCCATGCAGCTTGAACATCCTCACACAGTTCCTGCAGATGGTGCGGTAGGGGTGGAGGTGGAGGGACACCAGGCCTTCTGGACGTGTGACAACACACCGTTCATCTTGGTGCTGACCACGGTGCCTCCACACACGGATTCGTTGGGCGTCTCCACCAAGACTAAAGCGGGACTCGTCACTGAAGATGACCCGCTGCCATTCTGAGTCACTCCATGACAGTCTGGTACGACACCACTGCAGTCTTTGGTGACGGTGACGTGGTGTTAAGGACAGTCGTGGTAACGGTCTGTGTGCATGTAGTCCTGCGTGGTGCAGCCGTCTGCCGATGGTGCTGCACTAACAGGAGGACTCGTGGAGGACACCACTGCTCGCTGGATGTCAGGTACAGAGATAAGACCCGTCCTAGCTTATTTCCCATGTGTGGCGGAGCATGAAGCTTATCAAACCCACCCACCAAGTTTTATTCTGATCAGCTGATTCATTCTGAGTGCAGCTACTGGATGATTGGTGTTTCTCTGTGCACTGTGTTCAGTACCCACATAGCGCCGTGAGGGTAAACCCTGTGATTCAGTGTATTTGCATTGAAACCCTTGACGTTTCTGTGCCCCTTAGTGTCTCAGCGGTAAACGTGACACCATCTGGACGTCCTTACGAACCACATCACCTCTCAGATCCGACTGACTCTCAGGCCTCGTCTCTGAGCTGTTAAGCAGAACGACAGCCACTCGGGCTCTAACGACTTTACACTTTCATTAGCAGCCTCCCGCTGATGGAGCCTCGGAGTGAGCTTAAACAAAAATGACAAACTTCTCCGTTCTTCGTTCCTTCGCTCATAATGAGGCTGAAACGCACCCGGGCGATCTGATCTTAATCAACATAGGTTATACAGCAAACAGTATAATGAGAGAGAGAGAGAGAGAGAGAGGGAGGGAGGGAGAGACAGAGACAGAGAGAGCGATGGAGAGAGAGAGAGAGAGAGAGAGAGAGGGAGAGAGAGAGAGGGAGATGGAAAGGAAGGGAGAGAGAGAGAGAGAGACAGAGAGAGAGAGAGGGAGAGAGAGAGAGACAGAGAGAGAGATGGAGAGAGAGAGAGAGACGGAGAGAGACGGAGAGAGAGAGACAGAGAGAGAGACGGAGAGAGAGAGAGAGAGAGAGAGAGAGGGAGAGAGAGAGAGAGGGAGATGGAAAGGAAGGGAGAGAGAGAGAGAGAGAGAGATGGAAAGGAAGGGAGAGAGAGAGAGAGAGAGAGAGACGGAGAGAGAGAGAGAGAGAGAGAGAGAGAGAGAGAGAGAGAGAGACGGAGAGAGAGAGAGGGAGAGGGAGAGAGAGAGAGGGAGATGGAAAGGAAGGGAGAGAGAGAGAGAGAGAGAGCGGGGGGGAGAGAGAGATGGAAAGGAAGGGAGAGAGAGAGAGAGAGAGAGAGAGACGGAGAGAGAGAGAGAGAGAGATAGAGGGGGAGAGACAGAGAGACGGGGAGAGAGAGAGAGAGAGACAGAGAGACAGAGAGAGAGAGAGAGAGACAGAGAGAGGGGGGGAGAGAGAGAGAGAGAGAGAGAGAGAGAGAGAATGAGAGAGAGAGACTGCAGTCTTTGGTGACGGTGACGTGGTGTTAAGGACAGTCGTGGTAACGGTCTGTGTGCATGTAGTCCTGCGTGGTGCAGCCGTCTGCCGATGGTGCTGCACTAACAGGAGGACTCATGGAGGACACCACTGCTCGCTGGATGTCTGTAATGGTGGTGTTGGGTCAGTCAGGTACAGAGATTGGAGCTAGTGTACTGCTGGTAATGAGTCTATGTAGTTGGAATGATTAGCCCACCACTGAGTTCTGCTTTTAGTCCTGTATGACAGGGACCAGGTAGGGTAAGGAATGTTTCGTGAGCTCCTTCTCTCTCCGGCCTGTTACGGAGCTGCTGCCGTTCCACACTAATTCAGCTTTAATGAATGCAGTCAATTAGCGTCAGCGGGCTCAGAGCTGCCTGGACGGTCCAGAATTAGCGAGCAGCTTGGAGAACAGTACCGCAGTGCCAGTTTTTACCTCAGGAGTGAAGGCGTCAGGAGAGAAATGTTTTTGTTGCCAAATTAATAATTTAGTGCACCGGCGGAGATGGCTGGAGGTGTGGAGCTGGAAAGGAGACAGGATTCCGCTCGGCTCTGTTCGATTGATGGATCCTGAGGGGAGCAGAGAGGACAATTACACTCTGTTCATCTACAGGAGGAGGAGAGGGAGTGACGTTCTGTTACTCACACTCACACCGGACCACCGCAAAGCTTTCAGACAAACTTCTTTCAGGTGGAGTTTCGCCTCCAGCTCCAGTTGATGGACACCGGCAGTTCAGTGTTAGACATAACGTTTGATGTTTCTATTTAAGCTCAGTGCCGGTAGCCGGAATCTTCAAAGTGGTAGTTATACAGGAGAGTCCAAACACGATCTGAACTAGGATCAGAATCACTGGACTGACTAAATACACTTAGTACACAGAGATCTGACGTCCCAGCGTCACGCCTCCGGGTTTCCCTGACACCGCTGATCATCCCGAACGCCATTTCCCGATGACGTCATCCTCACATGTCCCCGGTCATCCTATCACATCTCATTCTTGTTCCTCCTCACCAGACTACTATAGAAAGACCACTCCTAAATCAGCATCTCCACATGTACAGCAGGTTCTCAGTGAGGAACCGAAGGTTGGGTTCTAGCTTTACTGGCAGATACAGTGAGCGTCTGGTTCATAAGAACAAGGTCCAGCAGCAAACACACAGGACAACACAGCTACAGACTGGCAGAGGGCCAAACCCCCTCTCTACTGACCGTGATGAGCGCCACCTCATTCCAGTGTCCCTTACCCATCGTAAGATGACCTCGAGTGACCTACAGAGAGACTGGCGAGCGGTGGCTGGGGTGAAACGCACAGCGAGCATGGTTCTAAAAACAGGCTTCTGGAGGTCATTAGTGATTTTCTAAATACACAGATCTAATACAATATCTGATCTGGAGTTTGGGAGACATGGTTCCAGTAGTGTAGAGAATCAAACAGAACCAGCACAAATCCAGAACCTGGACACCTAGAGACACTGATCATGTTCAGGTGTGCTCTTAAAGCTTTTCCAGAACTGTACTTTTTCACTCATGGAATTACACAGTCCACCTTAAACAACCTCTAAAGCGAAACTTTACAGAAGGATGAAACCGCTCTTGGAACCTCCACCACAAGTATATATGGTAAAAAGGGATACCAGTGAGGAGAAAGCTGACTGAGTGGTGTTGAAATTAAAATTAAAATTTCTTCCATTGGGATTTAACCCGCTACCCCGAGCATATGGTGCGTCCCACCGAAGTAAAGGGTGGTATCCAGTGAACTGTTGCTGAAAAACACTGGAGGAAGGTACACGTGTGCTTTTACAAATTTGTTATCTGGAGTTAAGGTGACAGGACGATGAAAGTAGAGTTGTTCAGTGGTGTTCGAGCTGCACCCTGCCACAATACAGTAATGCTAACGTAGCTAGCCGGCTACACATGGATCCCACCACAGAGCAGGCTCAGTCTCAGTAAGAGGATAACTAAACTGAGGACAAGGCAGGACACTGGTGTTGGAGACACAGACTGAAGAGACGCATGTTCTAGTGGGTGTTGTATGTGTGCTGATCAGCCGGTTAGCAGTTTGCGAGTGCCTTGGTTAGCTTTCCCTGGTATTCCCTGGTACTGATTTAGGAAAAAGAAACTGTAACTGGTCCAAGAGTCGAGAACCATTTGGCTTCACAGTGGGAAAGACGCCCATGTTTCCCGTTCGACGTATTCGGAGATGGTGGTACATAGGAAAGACCCTATACTAGCAGCACTTCTTATAACAAAGGTTGGCTTCAGTGAGCCATGTAGCCACCTCCAGGCTCCTGTAGGCTTACTGAGGATGTGGCGTCTGCACCAGCTAGATAAAAGGGTCACTAGGGGTCAGTAGAGTCTCATCAGTTAATTCTCAATGGGCAGGAGGGGCCGCATGAAAGTGGAGTGGTCCCACAAGTCCCACCTTCAGCAGTGCAAACACCAGGTATCCACCACCCACACCATACCTGCTCTGTGGTGGTCCTGTGGGGGTCCTGACCATTGAAGAACAGGGTAATACAGTACACAGAGAAACAGATGGACTACAGTCTGGACCTGTACACCTACAGAGTGTCCAATGTGGTCAGTGGAGCTGTGTATCAGGATGGTTCCATGTTAACATGGCAGCTTATTAGTGGAGAGAGAGGCCTTTCTGCTCTAGCACAAATCCAATCAAATCCAACTTACAAATAACAGTGCGGACAGTTGTCTTGGAAGATCTGATCTGAAGACTTGCCTGCAGTCCGAACACAGCCTTATAAGGTCATACCTCATTTTTTCAGTAGGTGAAGTGTGTGGACGAGGCATCTATCGATCTGCAGTTCCTCCAGTAGGGGATGCTTATACCACGCAAGTCATTTCACTGTGAACCCACACCAGCAGAAGCTAACCAGCATCATTCAATAACAGATCAAATGAAAAGTTTATTTCCAAAAGAGCAACAGTCGATCATTTCTGGTGTCTTACATCCCTCTGCATTCCTGGCAAGACACCTGCGTGACACCTGCATGGTTGTTTGAACAAACCCCCCCAACACAGAATTACTTACTGACCCCCCGCCTGCTAAAAACAAAGATAAACAGCTTCTCCAGTGAAGCGTATAAAGGCCTAAAAGCTGGACTCGGGCTCCCGTCCTGTTTCTGAGTCATCAGTCTGACAGGTAACCCTCAGAGGACCACTCACCTGTAGCCCCCCGCTGTTACCCGCCACCATTAACACATTTCCAGCAGCTCTGTCAGAACGTCGGTCACAGATGGGAGTCATCTACATCACACATGCCGCCGAGTTCAGAGCGCACACTTCACCAGCACACTGCAGAACATCACAGGACGTTCTGTTCATTCGTTAAAGACCATCTGACCGCGGTACAGTTCAGCTGTAGCTCAGCTGGGAGTCCTCTCGTATAAACCAGTCCAGAGTTATTACTGCCGTTGACAAAGTTACACTATTAATTATGATTTTATTTACATACTAAATAGATTTTTTTGACTGTATGATGTCATATAAGGATATTAAGGATATATAAGGAGGGCGGGGCAATATTTACACTTACAGTACATCAAAAGAATAGCTGCCCTCAGAAGGAATCAACCCACAGGAATGAAACTTGGTGTGTAGGTTAGACATCGTGAGACACTCGACGAGTCTTATCTCTGTACCTGACTGACCCAACAGCCACCATTACAGACCTCCAGCGAGCAGTGGTGTCCTCCATGAGTCATCCTGTTAGTGCAGCACCATTGGCAGACGGCTGCACCACACAGGACTACATGCACACAGACCGTTACCACGACTGTCCTTAACACCACGTCACTGTCACCAAAGACTGCAGTGGTGTCGTACCAGACTGTCATGGAGTGACTCAGAATGGCAGCGGGTCATCTTCAGTGACGAGTCCCGCTTTAGTCTTGGTGGAGACGCCCAACGAATCCGTGTGTGGAGGCACCGTGGTCAGCACCAAGATGAGCGGTTTGTAGTCACACATCCAGAAGACCTGGTGTCCCTCCACCTCCACCCCTACCGCACCATCTGCAGGAACAGTGTGAGGATATTCAAGCTGCATGGGATGGATTATCACAGGACTCCATCAGGAACCTCTACAGCTCCATACCGAGACGTCTGGCGTGTTGGGTTAGCGGACACGGCGGCCCGACGCCATACTGAGAGACAGACTTCTGTATGTGTAGCTCAATAAATATTGATCATATCAGTCTAAATTTATCATCAGTTATTGATCCTGGTCACCTTTATCTTCCTTCCCAACACACCTGCACTCCCACACCTCCTTCTGGGTGCAGCTGTTCTGAAGATGAGTGAATAGTTTACTCTTAGACCTCACTCAATGTGGTAAAAACCACCATCCAAAATCTCTTCAGGTTTGGGAGATGAAATCTTGAACCCAGTGCTGTGAAAGTGCAACAGGTGCTTCTTGCTAGTTTGTACCGGGTGCTAAAGGCATGATCCAAACTGGAGAGCTTGAATAGGTGATGGTTATTTATCTGTATCCAAACCTGGAGCGTTGAGAAGGGAGTTACGGAAGGGAAGAGAACGTTGATGCTTTCAACGATGGAAAGTGGCATGACAAGGATTCCATAACACACCAATGGGTTACTGGTGAATGAATCCAAAACCAACCTTATGGATATTGGCCACAAAACAGTAACGCCAGAGCCAAGCCACCTCCGTCCTTGAGCCCCTGCAGAGTCCACTCGTCATGCTAAATAACATTTACATTGGTCCATTTTAATTACAGGGCCATTGTTTTACAGTCTACTTCATTCAACAACCCAACACACACACCCAACACTCTTCTATGGCATCACCTTTCACTTTAAAGGGTGTAGATTACACCACTGTCTGCTCGCCTCAGAGAGAAGTGCAGGTAACCTGTAAGGCTAGGTCCCAAATGACACCCCCCGCCCCCTTTCACTTGAAGGGGTCTTCACTCTGAGTCTCCCACAATGAGGTAAGATAAGGTAAATTTTTTGGGAACAGAGAACCTCTTGAGATCTCACTATTGATCTGAAGCTGCTTCTCTCTGATTTGTTTAAAAGGGTGGAGGTTTTGAAGTTTCACGTCTCTGTGAGGGAATTTCATCAGCTCCATCTGAGCTCAGAGCATCTGAACATGAGCGGCCGATGTAGCGGGCCGAGCCACTGAGTGACGGGATTGACAGTGTGGAGTTCCAGCATGTCTAAAGAACATCAATAAAGAACACAGCTGAAGAACATCAATAAATAAAACCACTAAAGAGCGTCACTAAAGAACATCAATACAGAACATCAGTGAAGAGCTTCACAGAGGAACATCAATAATGAAGAAAATAGAGAGAGAGTGTCAATAAAGAGCATCACCAATAAACATCAGTAAACAGCATCAACAAAACAGGATCAATAAATATCAATAATAAACATCAGTAAAGAACGTCATTAAACCGCAGACAAGAACATCAGTACAGGAGCATCAATAAATTAAACTAGAAAGATTGACTGAAGATCAATAAAGAGCATCAACCATAAACATCAGGAAAAAACAAAAACAAAAAACAACATCACATCAATAAAGAGCATCTCTAATAAACATCAGTAAACAACATCAATTAAGAACATCAATAAAGATCTATATAGAACATCAATAAAACTAAACAGATAAAGAGCATCAATTAGGAACACCAGTAAAGATCAATAAAGACCAACTATAAAGAACTTCAATAAAATATTATTATAACAAGATCAATAATGTCACATGGGACAGGACGAGGACGCAGGCAGTACCAAAAAAACAAAAGACACGACTGAACCAGGTTACAAAAACCCCAAGCAAGGACCAAGGCAACAGGGTGTAACAAGGGACACCTGGGAAGGGGCGGAGCTACAAACTGAGGACAGGTGAGGTGCCTGACAAGAGGGCGGAGATGGGAGGAGCAATAACCACAAAAAACAGAAACAACAACAGGCACATGGACGTAACAGGACAAACAGGGACAAGACCAGACAGGATGTGACATCAGTACTCCGGCACCTTTACCTGTAGCCACAATAATAACAACCTCGGCCCATATTAATCTCACACAAATCAACCTGCAGGTAGACGTTCCATCGTGTCCTGTGGAAAAGGAAGTCCTCAGGGTTTATTATAAGTATGGAGGAGAGTGAGACGACGAGCCAGAAGACGAGCCAACGGTCTCCACAGAGACACAACAGCTTTAGCAAGTAGCCTTTAGCATGTATACGTGTTATGACCATATACTGTAGCTGCTAATATTATGCTATATATGTTATATATACTATGTATATGTACTGCTATATATGTTAATATAAGTGGGTTATAAGATGGTTATCATAATAATAATAATAATAATAATAATAATAATAATAATAATACTTTATTCTTATATAGCGCTTTTCAAGAACTCAAAGACGCTTACAATTGTTAGTTCAGAAGAGTACACAATCTTCAGACAACAAGAACAGCAACTAAAACAAGGCACCAAGGTTTTCCTTATGAGTTATGGGTGGTGCGAAAAGTCTAACAGAGCCCTTACTGGGTGTTGTTGTACCCCATGACCCAACAGCCAAAGCTGCGGACACTCAGTGAGCTGTGATGTCCTCCATGAATCACCCCGCCAGTGCCTGCACCACTGGCCGACGGCGGCATGACGCAGGACCACATACACACAGACCACCGCACTGACCGTCCCCAACCATGGACTGGCGGCCTGTCTTGGGTGTTTCCTGCCTTTTGACCAAGGAGCACTGGAATAGGCTCCAGCACCCCAAACCATGGTTGGCTTGGGGTGCTGGGGAAGTAGCCGGGGTGTAGCAACCGCGTTCAGTCAGCGTGCAGGGCAGAGTAGCCGCAGTAAAGCAGCCACGTTCAGTCGGCGTGCCGGGCAGAGTAACCAGGGTGAGGGAGCCAAGTTCGGTTGACATATAGGGCAGAGCCTTGTTCCACAAAAAACACCACACAAGACCTGCGGGACATGGGGGAAGCGGCAGTCAAGCAGAACGACGCCAGCGATACTCTCGCCCGGAAGTGACATCAGACACAGACACGTACACACGTACCACAGGTGGCTGGATAGTTTTGGTTGGTGGGCTGGTTTGGTTGGTGGACTTGTTTTTGGCGGTGCTGGTGGTGTGTAAATCAAGCAGCCACTCCCCTCACTCACACAGGCCAAGATTACGTATCCTGGTCGTCTGTTTTACAGACGTGCTGTAGTAAAACTACATGTACAGCTCCACATGTGAAACTAACCCCGTCCCAAGGGCTTACAACTGGCCGGCCGAAAGTTCCATATCAGGTAAATTGATAACTAACGAGCCCTGCTCAGACGAGCATGTACTGTACTCCTACTGAGTGAGTAATAAAGCATCAGTGTTATGAATCAGACTGAACACCGTGTTCACACCTGCAGACACACAAACACAGCCAGAGCTTTATTCAGTATTCATAACTGCTGCATAGAATCAGCCGCCTGACAGAGACGAGCAGAGACATGTCCCTTCGCCCTCTCCCTCTCTCTCTCTCGCTTATTCGCTCTCCTGGGCAGGATTCGGGAGTCCTTATTCTCTGGGGTTTCTTGATCGACCGTCCAGACGAAGCTGTCATTTGCAGAAAGACAGTGAACGGCACATGCAAATATTCAGTCAGTGAGATACAAAAAGGTGGGGGAACCCATACCAGAGGAAGCACATCCGGGTTCAGCCTTGGAATCATCGCTGTTCATAAGCTCGTCAGACAAAAAGCCAGTCACCCTGCAAGTTCAAGGTGGTAGTAACTTCAGGCTCCTGCAGATGGCGCTGTAGGAAGATGATGGAGCTATAAATCCCAGTGGGGTGTGAGCGACGGGATCCATGGATTGGGAGGAGGTGCTACAGTGCAGGGAATGTCTCGTTCCATGTGTGGAAAATGGCTCCAGAGCAGATGTTAATGATGGGCTAAAAGGAGGGACTGCATGTGGGCGTGGCCAAAGACCAAAGTGTGAAGGAAGTAGCTGAATCTGCGGGTGTATGGAAGCGTACGGTCATACGGGTCTACCAGCAGTGGATAAAATCCCAGTCTACAGGGAATTCTCCTCGGAACTGTGCCAGGGAAGACCACCACATCTGGACCAACTGACCAATTTTATGATGGAACAGTGTCTGAACACTGATGTGGCCTACAGGACTTAAGTCTACTCTATGACTAGCTGGAAGCCAGTGTACAGAGTTCAGAACTGGCAGCGGGCTTCTGAACCAGCTGTAGCTGTTTAATGGTCTGTTTGGCAAATCCAGCTACGGGAACCATACATACACCCAGGCGTTTGATTCATCCTCTATTGGTTAAGATGGTAGAAGCTGTTTAGCGAGTGCTTTCAAGGTGAGGAAGACTCAATGTATAGGCTGTACAGAGCAACCACACTACGACTCCAGCAGATCTACAGTATAGCTAGATATATGGGTGCAGTAAGGCACATGTTTTTTTACATTGCTCTATTTTATTGCTCTATATTTTTTGTGTGATCAGAATTTAGAATTCGAATTTGGGTACATACATCCAAACTGGCATGCTGCAGTACACTACTGAATACACAGGGGGCAATATGGCTTCTATTGTTGGGTTTTGAGTTTTAATTGATGGCATGAGAAAAAGGAGGAGAGGAAGGAAAGGAAGTTTTGTCCTACCCCACACAATATAAGCAATATGGAAATTGTAGTGTCTGTAAATAAGATACATGACATCTGTCCATATACACCACTTAAGGTACCCCCCCTGTATCTACATCTGTCCATCTTGTCAGCTCCATTGACCATATAGGAGCACCTTGTAGTTCTACCAGTAAAAGACTGTAGTCCAACACTGCACTGTGCAGCAGCAGATGAGCAATCGTCTCTGACTGTCCATCTACAAGGTGGACCAGCAAGGTAGGAGTGTCTAATAGAGTGGACATTGAGTGGACACCAGTACAACACACTAACACACCACCACTACCACCATATATCAAAAGAAACAGTGGTCCTAGAACAGAGCCTTGTGGGACGCCACTCTTTCAGCTCATTGTTTAGAGTGTGTACACTAATAACAGGTGGTCAGTTCGGATCTGAACCCAACAGGACAGCAATGAGAGCTAATAGCTTAAGCAAAGATCCGTACAGCCGTGGTCAGGGAACAGTACGGCCTTCATTATCTTCCTGTGAGGAGGCCTTAATCCTGACCAAAGTATTTCATGCACGCGTTTCGTAAATGAGCACGAGCTTATCTGCGGAGCTAAAGCCCTCATTAAGATCTCGGAGATAAGGGGATGTTTGGAGATCTGTCTGTAATTGGGCAATTCACAGGAAAAGAGGTCAGTTTTCATCAAAGCATCGGTAACTGCTCATTTGAGAGCTCGGGGTGAATGTTCAAGGCTGAGCAGCGTCGAGGAGAGTTAATTATGGAGCGCTGAAGTTGCTTGGTTCTGGTAGTATCTCTGAGTTACTATTTTGGGGAGGTTTGGTTTTGTTGTGCTTGTGTGTTAGACTGAATAATATTCATGTGTTTAATGCAGTCGAATCTTATTGACTTAGGAGTGTTGGTCTCCATTACGTTCGTTATAGGCGAATACAACAAAGAGCAAAACGTAGAGCCAGTACAGTCAGAATAGGGAACGTTCTGTATGGATACCAGGCCTCTGATAGTACGGAAACAGCCCTTCTACAGGAGTAACCTTGTAGTGGCCTTTTTGGTGGTAGCCGGACCTGGATTTGCACCCTGCGTTTGATACAGTGGGTCATGACGTTCTTTTCAGGCACCTGCATGGCACTGTTGGGCTTTCTTAGAATGCCTTGAGCTGGTTCCAGTCTTATCTGTCTGATAGGATTGAGTATGTCTCACTAGGAGGCTCTAGGTCCCAAGCGTGCCGTGGTTCTTTTGGAGTACCACAGGGGTTGGTCTTTGGCCCCATCCGATTTGCTGTTCATGTGCTTCCCCATGGAGGTATCATCAGTGGACATGGCCGTCACACTGATGGTGTACGGCTAGGTAAAGATTCTATCTACTCATTCCGTATCCAAGTTTAGAGGAGATGTATTGGGGGACAGGTTTGATGGGCTGCCTATACATGAGAGTTTCCTGCGGGTTAGGCTCGAACTGAATCGGCAGTGCATCACTCCAATTCCTTGAAAAGTGAGGGGCTTAAACCGGCGCTCGGTCCCTGCAGTTCCAGGGCCATGCAATACCACGCTTTGTATGAGCTGAGAAAATCTATCTGCGTTCAGCAGCTGTGAAGAAGACTCTGCTTTCAGTCGGCACGAAACTGCAGGAGCCAGTTTTTATGCAGTTAGTGAACGGACAGCTGGAGAAGAACAGGAGAGGAAAGAGGTAGAAGGAGTGACTGAAAAGCTAATGCAGGCTTCACAATGAAGCTGCTGAATAGATTTCTGTCCAAAGTCCAGAGAGTGCATGAGCACGGCAGCTGAAAAAGACCTGACAGGAAGAAAGAAAAAGAGAGAGAGAGAGAGAGAGAGAGAGAGAGAGAGAGAGAGAGAGAGAGAGAGAGAGAGAGAGAGAGAGAGAGAGAGAGAGAGACATACAGACAAAAACAGAGAGAGAGAGACAGACAAAGACAGACAGACAGACAGACAGACAGAGAGAGAGAGAGAGAGAGAGAGAGAGAGAGAGAGAGACAGAGACAGAGAGAGACAGAGACAGAGAGATAAAGATATATATATATATATATATATATATATATATATATATATATATATATATAGAGAGAGAGAGAGAGAGAGAGAGAGAGAGAGAGAGAGATCCAGACAAAGACAGAGAGAGAAAGACAGACAGAGAGACAGACAGAAACAGACAGACAGAGAGAGATAGAGAGACAGAGAGACAGAGAGAGAGAGAGAGAGAGAGAGAGAGAGACAGAGAGAGAGAGAGAGAGAGATATAGAGACAGAGAGACAGAGAGAGAGAGAGACAGACAGAGGTTTATTACCAGTTTAGGGTTATATAACTCTCTCTATAGATTTTACAGAGAGACACAAAACAAGAGCAATTAGAGCTGCGGCGTCGTAGAGTCAGTACTGACTTGGGTTCCGCTTGCCTCAAGGTCATTTTGGCAGCCGGAGGGGATTATCGGAGACCAGCCATGTGCGATTCACCTGCTCCCCCGCCCCCAGCCATGCGGTCCACTGAAAGGTGGCCTCAGCACCTCAGAGAGTGGTCTGTTCTCCTTGTGAAGACCTGGCGTAGGGCTGACCCATCACCACAGTGTCCAGACCTCACAAACATAACTGGGGTAACAAATTGTGCCTCAATCTGGCCACCCAAATCATACGGGGTGTCTTGCATTGCTCGCAACATGACAGTCTCCAAAGATGTCAAATCCAGAGTGATGGAGGTGCTGGGGTTACTGAACCCTACACCCTACACAAAGGTGTGACAACCAGGTAAGCCTGGCTGGCCCTGATTACCCCTGGGAACTCTGGGATTTTGAGTCCTCTGGAGTTCCAGTGCCTCACTGCCATCACCCAGTGCCGGCAACCAGCAGCACATGCTGATCCCTTACACAGACCCCGGGTCTCCTTTAATATAGTGTAACAGCAACTGTGTCCACCCACTGTCCACTCTATTAGACACCCCATACCCTGGTCCACCTTGTAGATGGACAGTCAGAGACGATAGCACATCTGCTGCTGCACAGTGCAGTGTTGGTCATCCTCTAGTCCTTCATCAGTGGTCAGAAGACGTTGCCCACAGGACACTGCCCACAGGACACTGCCCACAGGACACTGCCCACAGGACACTGCCCCACAGGACACTGCCCCACAGGACTCTGCCCCACAGGACTCTGCCCCACAGGACTCTGCTGGCTGGAGTTTTGGTTGGTGGACGATTCTCAGTCCAGCAGTGACACTGAGGTGTCCACACTAACACACCACCACCACGTCAGTGTCACTGCAGTGCTGAGAATGATCCACCACCCACATCATACCTGCTCTGTGGTCCTAAGGGGTCCTGACCATTGAAGAGCAGGGTAGCAAAGCATATTATTATTATTATTATTATTATTATTATTAATTCTCAAAGTGGAAGATCGGTCTAATTCCACTGCGGAGCGCCTGGAGCGGATTACACTCTCTAAAGAACGTAGCGGATGAATCGGCACCACATCCACAGGGTCTAATCCTACCTCTCTCTCTCTCTCTCTCTCTCTCTCTCTCTCTCTCCGGCCGGTGCCAGGGGCAGGAGCAGAGGGGCAGCGGAGCGGAGCTTTGTCCTCCTCAGTAGTGCTAATTTATTCCTCCAGCAGCAGGTAAACTCGCTCAGTTCAGCCCTAGGGAAGGGTGGAGCTCCTCCACAGCAGCGCTCTGCTGTTTGAGTTCTCCTACAGCTTCATCTCCAACCTGATCCTCCGGAAATCCCTCCGTTACACCTTCACAGACGTGCGGTAATTAACCCATAACCACACTCAGTACTGTTCTTCATAACAGGTGGTAATGAACGGAGCGTGGTGGGGTTTAACCCGGCACAGTTCGGCAGAATTACCGCCCCGGCTGATGCCGCTGATAAGCCAGTTGTTGCCTAGTGTCTAGATGTTTACAGACTTACCCAAACATTATGACCATGGTCTGAATCAACGGAAGGGCTACTGTGATACAAGTGCCAGAGATGCTGAACGATGGTTGCTAGAGGACATGTGCATCACCCCTTCAGCTTATGGAGCTGCGTAGCCATAGACCGGCCCCTGCTAAGCACTGTTCAAAACCCAAAATGGCCTCGTCGGAGTACGTGGGAGCCGTTCACCTGGGGAAGTGATGGCACCTGGATGCACTGTGGGAAGGAGACAAGCCGGTGGAGATGCTATGCTATGTGATCCTGTGAGAGGCCTGTTGGAGTTCAGTTCGACCTGTGCCACCTACCTAAACAGGGCAACAGGCCAAGTACAATCTGTCATGCTGAAGGTATTCTGCGATGGCAGTGGCCTCGTTTACCTGCCTTACTGCACACGGCCTGAGGATCATGACGAAGAGCTCGGAAACATATGGCTGGAGGCTAGTTCAGCCGCACATGTGAGGTAAGCAAGGACATCCATGATAGTGCAGCACCACTGGCAGACGGCTGCACCACGCAGGACTACATGCACACAGACCGTTACCACGACTGTCCTTAACACCACGTCACCGTCACCAAAGACTGCAGTGGTGTCGTACCAGACTGTCATGGAGTGACTCAGAATGGCAGCGGGTCATCTTCAGTGACGAGTCCCGCTTTAGTCTTGGTGGAGACGCCCAACGAATCCGTGTGTGGAGGCACCGTGGTCAGCACGAAGATGAACTGTGTCACTCCACCTCCACCTCCACCCCTACCGCACCATCTGCAGGAACTGGCCATATGCTCCGCCCATCTTATACCTCTTTATTAGGTGGCTCTTGATCACGTAAACTGGACACTGCTGCTGAGCTTAATAAAGGAGCGTTTGCCTAAGGCACTATGTTTCCTGCCTCTCCTTCTTTGCCAAGACAGGAACAGTTGACCTGATGTTGCTAAAAATGGAAAATTTTACAGATACTCCAAGGCTCCTATCTGTGGGAAGACTGCCAGAGCTGTTGGGGCATTCCCGGTGGTTTTATGGCATATTTGCATAATGTATGCTGGGCAGTGTAGTGAGAGAACATTCATGAATTCTGTCAAACCGATGAGGCCGACTGCAGCGTTACAGAACATTACATAACACGACAAATAACACATTACACTTCAGCTTTAGAAGAGAATTCCCCTTTTAATAAACATGGCTTTCTGTTCTCGTTCATCAGGAAACCAGCTATCGCAAAGATCTTCAGTGGAGCTTCACCACAGGGGCTCGTCTCAATGTTTCCCATTATCCCAAAGATATTCAGTTAACATTATGACTCCAGCTAATCCCAAAAGACTTTATTGGTACTTCGTCAGAGTTACCCCTGTCAAAAGTGTTTCAGTAGAGTTTTAATGGGGATTCATATCTCCAATTAAGAGGTCTTCAAATATATGGACTCAGGCCCCCAGACAGTCTACATACCAGCTATAACCAGGTCTTCAAACCGGTCCTCAGGCCCCCAGACAGTCTACATATCAGCTATAACAAGGTCATCAAACCGGTCCTCAGGCTCTCCAGACAGTCTACATATCAGCTATATCCAGGTCTTTAAACCGGTCCTCAGGCCCCCCAGACAGTCTACATATCAGCTATAACCAGGTCTTCAAATCGGTCCTCAGACCCCCCAGACAGTCTACATATCAGCTATAACCAGGTCTTCAAACCGGTCCTCAGGCCCCCCAGACAGTCTACATATCAGCTATAACCAGGTCTTCAAACCGGTCCTCAGGCCCCCCAGACAGTCTACATATCAGCTATAACCAGGTCTTCAAATCGGTCCTCAGAC
This sequence comes from Prochilodus magdalenae, assembly GCA_024036415.1. Taxonomy (NCBI): domain Eukaryota; kingdom Metazoa; phylum Chordata; class Actinopteri; order Characiformes; family Prochilodontidae; genus Prochilodus; species Prochilodus magdalenae. The sequence goes on along the minus strand of JAMWET010000008.1, from coordinate 5,093 downwards.
CCCCCAGACAGTCTACATATCAGCTATAACCAGGTCTTCAAACCTGTCCTCAGACCCTCCAGACAGTCTACATATCAGCTATAACCAGGTCTTCAAACCGGTTCCTAGGCCCCCCAGACAGTCTACGTATCAGCTATAACCAGGTCTTCAAACCGGTCCTCAGGCCCCCCAGACAGTCTACATATCAGCTATAACCAGGTCTTCAAACCGGTCCTCAGGCCCCCCAGACAGTCTACATATCAGCTATAACCAGGTCTTCAAACCGGTCCTCAGACCCCCCAGACAGTCTACATATCAGCTATAACCAGGTCTTCAAACCGGTTTTTAGGCCCCCCAGACAGTCTACATATCAGCTATAACCAGGTCTTCAAACCCGTCCTCAGGCCCCCCAGACAGTCTACATATCAGCTACAACCAGGTCTTCAAACCCGTCCTCAGGCCCCCCCAGACAGTCTACATATCAACTATAACCAGGTCTTCAAACCGGTTCTTAGGCCCCCCAGACAGTCTACATATCAACTATAACCAGGTCTTCAAACCGGTTCTTAGGCCCCCCAGACAGTCTACATATCAACTATAACCAGGTCTTCAAACCGGTTCTTAGGCCCCCCAGACAGTCTACATATCAGCTATAACCAGGTCTTCAAACCCGTTCTCAGGCCCCCCAGACAGTCTACATATCAGCTATAACCAGGTCGTCAAACCGGTCTTCAGACCCCCCCAGACAGCCTACATATCAGCTATAACCAGGTCTACAAACCGGTCCTCAGGCCCCCAGACAGTCTACATATCAGCTATAACTAGGTCTTCAAACTGGTCCTCAGGCCCTCCAGACAGTCTACATATCAGCTATAACCTGGTCTTCAAACCGGTCCTCAGGCCCCCCAGACAGTCTACATATCAGCTATAACCAGGTCTTCAAACCGGTCCTCAGGCCCCCCAGACAGTCTACATATCAGCTATAACCAGGTCTTCAAACCGGTCCTCAGACCCCCCAGACAGTCTACATATCAGCTATAACCAGGTCTTCAATCCGATCCTCAGGCCCCCCAGACAGTCTACATATCAGCTATAACCAGGTCTTTAAACCTGTCCTCATTCCCCCCAGACAGTCTACATATCAGCTATAACCAGGTCTTTAAACCGGTCCTCATTCCCCCCAGACAGTCTACATATCAGCTATAACCAGGTCTACAAACCGGTCCTCAGGCTCTCCAGACAGTCTACATATCAGCTATAACCAGGTCGTCAAACCGGTCCTCATTCCCCCCAGACAGTCTACATATCAGCTATAACCAGGTCTTTAAACCGGTCCTCATTCCCCCCAGACAGTCTACATATCAGCTATAACCAGGTCTACAAACCGATCCTCAGGCTCTCCAGACAGTCTACATATCAGCTATATCCAGGTCTTTAAACCGGTCCTCAGGTCCCCCCAGTCTACACCTTTAGCTATAACAAAGCCCCCCAACCACACCCCCGCCAAAAGACCATATTTCAGCTATGGGCTAACTTACAATGCGTAAGAGGGAAGTAAAAATGTGGACCGTGTTCGGCAGAGGACCCGTTTGGACTTCTGCTCCATCCTTCCAAATAAGTTCAATGGGGATCCATCACTCCGGCTCCGCTGAGTTACACTTCCAGTCTGTTTCATTTATGCGACAGTGAAAACCCTATTTCTTCCTGAAGTGTAATGGGACTAGAGGGGAGTACAGGGGCGTCTGATGGCTGATTGGGTGAAACCCCCTGCTGTCTGCACAGCGGGGGTCATTTTATTGCCCGTATTGTATTTCAGTGCCAGGCATCACTTTTATTTACAAAGGCCTGTTTTTATGAAGCCGCTCCCAGCAGCTCTCTGTCCCTGCTGCTCTCGGTCTGAAACAGGTTTGTGTGGAGGTCTACCACATCAGCTTGAGCCTGTCAAAGAAACCTTTCTCCTAGGTTCCACGAGTACAGCGCTTGTGTCTGATGTAGGACTGGGATTCAGACTATGGATTATACCAGGTGGGCTCAGATTAAAATCTCATTTACAATCCTTCCTTCACCTCAGATTAGCAAAGGCCAGTTTTCCCAAACAGCCAAGACATTGGTGCCTTGTTACAACCTGGAAGTGGGTTCTCCCCCCAGACCTCCGGCACAACGGACACCACTGAAAACCAGAAAGCTGTTGGTTGGATGGTCATGTCTTACTCTATAGCGCCCCCCAGTGGGATGGTGGAAGAAGGGGCTTTCGTTAGTGGTGAAGCATGATCGTCATGCAGGTGAGGAGCAAGGCCTCAGTGTAGGAGCACGTGGTGAGCCAGTGTTGGGCAGAGGGAGGACTGCCCAGCACCAGCAAGGAGGTTAGCAGGTGGCTGCAAGTGGTGGGTCGCGTGTGCTCCTGCTGGTAGGTCACCTGGACCACTGAAGTGGGTGCTAGAGGTGAGGCGCTAATTGGCAACCTACACCTTGCTGGTGCTGCCTGTACGAAGCTCAGGAGCCGTGTGGTGCTCTCCTGGAAAGGGGCTTACCCTTGTTGTTAATGTCATTGTGTATCAGTTGGTGTTGTTGGTGTTACTCTGTGTCTGGGGTTGTTTCAGTGTGTGGTGGGGTCACCATGAGGGTAAAGGCCATGGCAGGTGGTGTCCTCCACAGTCCTCTGTATGTGCCTTTGTTCTGGTGTGTGATGAAAGGCCTTTCCTGAATCCTACTCTATGCCAAAGCTACAATATCCATACAGTGGTAAAATCACCTGACTCTAACATTGTCCCCTAACCATTGTCTTATAGTTACTGAGCTGAAGACCCCTCAGTTCTCACTGCTCTTAACGAGAGCCTTCAGATCAGTCTACATATCAGCTACAACCAGGTCTTCAAACCGGTCCTCAGAACCCCCAGACAGTCTACATATCAGCTATAACCAGGTCTTCAAACCGGTCCTCAGGCCCCCTGACAGTCTACATAGCAGCGACAACCAGGTCTTCAAACCGGTCCTCAGAACCCCCAGACAGTCTACATAGCAGCTATAACCAGGTCTTCAAACCGGTCCTCAGGCCACCCAGACAGTCTACAAAGCAGCTATAACCAGGTTTTCAAACCGGTCCTCAGGCCCCCCAGACAGTCTACATATCAGCTATAACCAGGTCTTCAAACCGGTCCTCAGGCCCCCCAGACAGTCTACATAGCAGCTATAACCAGGTCTTCAAACCGGTCCTCAGGCCCCCCAGACAGTCTACATATCAGCTATAACCAGGTCTTCAAACCGGTCCTCAGGCCCCCCAGACAGTCTACATATCAGCTACAACCAGGTCTTCAAACCGGTCCTCAGAACCCCCAGATAGTCTACATATCAGCTATAACCAGGTCTTCAAACCGGTCCTCAGGCCCCCCAGTCTACATATCAGCTATAACCAGTTTGTCAAACCGGTCCTCAGGCCCCCCAGACAGTCTACATATTAGCTATAACCAGGTCTTCAATCCGGTCCTCAGGCCCCCCAGACAGTCTACATAGCAGCTATAACCAGGTCTTCAAACCGGTCCTCAGGCCCCCCAGACAGTCTACATATTAGCTATAACCAGGTCTACAAACCGGTCCTCAGGCCCCCCCAGACAGTCTACATAGCAGCTATAACCAGGTCTTCAAACCAGTCCTCAGGCCGCCCAGACAGTCTACATACCAGCTATAACCAGGTCTTTAAACCTGTCCTCAGACCCCCCAGACAGTCTACATAGCAGCTACAACCAGGTCTTCAAACCGGTCCTCAGGCCCCCCAGACAGTCTACATATCAGCTATAACCAGGTCTTCAAACCGGTCCTCAGGCCCCCCAGACAGTCTACATATCAGCTATAACCAGGTCTTCAAACCGGTCCTCAGACCCCCCAGACAGTCTACATATCAGCTACAACCAGGTCTTCAAACCGGTCCTCAGACCCTCCAGGTCCACGTTTCGAAGGCGACTGATCTTGAATCACTGTCTTGATCATCTTTGTCCAGTCCAGTTCTCTCTTATATGTTCAGCCTGACAGCAGAAGCGTCGGATGTGGACTCTTGGAGCTGGTAATGGAGGGTACTGTGAGTTCTCTGGGGTTTGGAGATGTTGGGAGTTGGGTGGGGGCCGGATCAGTGTGATTGCTTTGTGGAGTCTACGGTGTTCTGCTGTGGGAGCCTCATTAATCTTACTCTGTGTTCTCCTGTCCAGATGCTGCAGACCGCTCCAGGTGGGCTCCTCTGGGATAAAGCTTTATTCCCTACGTCTCGGCTGCCTTTAGTAAAACAAAAGAGAGGATAAACGGCGGTCCGATTTGGATTTATTTCTTATCTGCGCGTATATCGTGTTTACTGATACGCAGTTATGTTTAACCCACCTGGGCCCAAACCCCATCTGATCTTTAGAGCATCACTACGTGTCCGAGCCAAACATGGTCAGGTAATATGGACCAATTTATTTGTTATTGTAAAAAAAAAAAAAAGAGTAACAGTTGCTACACGTTAGCATGCTAACCAGTTAGCCCTGCCTGTCCTGTCTTGCAATACCACTTTGTACCTGAGGTGGCAACAGTGAGTCACTAGTTTAGACACCCCCGTCTAAATGGATGGTGTTGGTGATCTTAAAGACTCTACTCTTACCCTTAACAGAAATCTGTAGTTCTCCTTTCAGTTCAGTGAATATTCATGATGGACCGGCCAAAATATCCATTTTGGAATTGAAAATCATTGAATTTAGATGTTCCAATAACTTCCATGGCCACATTGTATAGACATGTATAGACGTTAGTGAGAGAATAGGTCGCTCTCAGGAGCTCAGTGAACTCCAGCATGGTACCGTGATAGGATCCACCTGTGCTACAAGCCCAGTTGTGAAATTCCCTCCCTACTAAATATTCCACAGTCCACTGTCAGTGGGATTAGAACACAGTGGGAGGAATCGGGAACGACAGCAGCTCAGCCACGAAGTGTTAGACCACGTACAATGACAGAGCGGGGTCAGCGGATGCTGAGAGTCATAGGTCACAGAGGTCACCAACTTTCTACAGAGTCCATCAGTACAGACCTCCAAACTTCATGTGTCCTTCAGATCAGCTCAGGAACAGTGTGTGGAGAACGCCAACACATT
>JAMWET010000006.1:0-25343 GCA_024036415.1 Prochilodus magdalenae | reverse complement strand
CCACGAGGAAGACTGTGACTATAGTAGAGGAGTTGACTGTGACCACAAGGAAGACCCCTGTTGATCTATAGCAAGTGCAAAGTTTAGACTGGACTCACAAAGGAAGACTGTTGACTATACCAGTGCAGTTTAACTGGACCACAAGGAAGACTGTTGACTATACCAGTGCAGTTTAACTGGACCACAAGGAAGACTGTTGACTATACCAGTGCAGTTTAACTGGACCACAAGGAAGACTGTTGACTATAGCAGGGGAGTTTACCTGGACCACAAGGACGACCGTTGGCTATAGCAGGGGAGTTCAACTGGACCACAAGGAAGACTGTTGACTATACCAGTGGAGGACCACGAGGAAGACTGTTCACTATAGTAGTGGAGGACCACAAGGACGACCGTTGACTATAGCAGTGGAAGACCACAAGGACGGCCGTTGACTATAGTAGTGGAGTTTAACTGGACCACAAGAAAGACTGTTTACTGGGCCTATAGATTTTATGTTGTGGTACCTTTCTCAGGTGCTACATGAAAGAAGCTATTTATTGTCATTATTATTATTATTATTATTATTATTAGTAGTAGTAGTAGTAGTAGTAGTAGTAGTAGTAGTAGTAGTGGTGTGTGTGTATGGATATTACATGCACAACTAAACTACGTATATGTAACCCAACACTGTTCAGTGCTGGTGAGCCCGCTCAGGCTCTTCTCTGTGGGAGTGTTCCTGTGTACTGCCCGTCTGCAGACAGCAGCCATTATTAAGAACATTAAAGAAGCTTCTTGTGGTGATTAAGCAGGTACGTCCTCTGACAGCCCTCTCCCATATGCCTCCTTTTTTAGTCCTGCTGACAGACACGGATTCAGCATGAGCAAATCTGAAACCCGGCTCCAGCCCCTCGCTCCCCATGCTGCTAATTAGCTGATAACTCTTAGTGGACATCTGCTCTGGAAATGGAGAGTATATATCTCCAGCCGGGGTGAAAAATAACGCTTTCTGCAGCAACACCAGAAAAAACAGGAGGCCAGAGAGCCTGCAGCTGAATCACAATCTTTACCGTTAAACGCCCTCACCTGCGAGGAGCCTGCAGGGGCAACCCATCATTCTCTACACACTGGCTGTGTAGAACGGCTTCTAATTAAAAGGAAAAGAAGTTAGAAAGAAAGCAGGCATCCCTGTATTCTACACTCAGCTGCACCCAGGAGGAGGTGTGGGAGTGCGGATGTGTTGGGAGGGAAGATAAAGGTGACCAGGATCAATAACTGATGATAAATTTAGACTGATATGATCAATATTTATTGAGCTACACATACAGAAGTCTGTCTCTCAGTATGGCGTCGGGCCGCCGTGTTCGCTAACCCAACACGCCAGACGTCTCGGTATGGAGCTGTAGAGGTTCCTGATGGAGTCCTGTGATAATCCAATCCCATTGCAGCTTGAACATCCTCACACAGTTCCTGCAGATGGTGCCGTGGTAGGGGTGGAGGGTGGAGGGGACACACCAGGTCTTCTGGGACGTGGTGACGACAAAAAACCGTTCATCTCGGTGCTGACCACGGTGCCTTCCACACACGGGATTCGTTTGGGCGTCTCCCACCAAGACCTAAAGCGGGAACTCGTCACTGAAGATGACCCGCTGCCATTCTGGAGTCCCTCCATGGACAGTCTGGTACGACACCACTGCAGTCTTTGGTGACGGTTTTGACGTGGTGTTAAGGACAGTCGTGGTAACGGTCGTGTGCATGTAGTCCTGCGTGGTGCAGCTTTCTGCCAATGGTGCTGCCACTAACAGGAGGACTCATGGAGGACAACCACTGCTCGCTGGAGTCCTTGTAGGATGTGGATGTCGTGTACCCATGTTTTGTATGTCTCTTCTGTGTTTCTCGTTAGGGTTCAGTCAGGTACAGAGATAAGACCTGCCCTTGCTTGCGTCACATGCGGGGTCAAGCTTGAAACTTGAATCATGAGCATGTCTCAGGATGTCAAACCTACCCACCAAGCTTCGTTCCTGTGGGTTGCTCCTTTCTATTATTTGTGCAGCTATTCCTTTGATATGCCGGTGTTTGGTACTGTTTACGGCGAGTGCGGTATTTAATCATGTCGCAGGGTGCCTGGAGGGATATAATGAAAAAGGCTCCGTGTGGTGGAGACCTTCAAGGTCTTGGTGGAGACCTTCACACTGCTGTAAGAGAAACCTGTTTTGGGCACACTGTGCCTTTTCAGAGACCTTTCTTAATCAGTCCACCGCTCGCCTCCCTCGAGTGCTCCAGGTCCCGCACATGGTGCAGCACTAAAACAGAGTTGGTGCAGCATAATCAGCCTAATCAGTAGGAGCGTTCAGGCTTTGTGATGGGCGGAGAGCACTCTTAATAAGTTAAGTGCTGCTTTCCTACCAACAAGTGCAATCAATGACTCATCTTATTAAACCTCCATCCTGCCACGGTTACCGGGTCTGGCGAAGCGGCTTGCTATTCCTGCCTCAGGGTGAAGGTGGAGGTATGCGGCTCAGATGATCAACGGGTGAAAGAAAACCAGTGTAGAAGGCAAAAAGCAGGGAGGCAGTAATGAGACGGGGTGAAGGAGAGGGAATTTTAGAGTGGGCCGGGATATCGAGCAGCTTTTAGGTCAGCCTCGAGGGAATCGGTTGAGCTTTCCATCCCCCCTCCCCCACCTCTCATATCCATCATTCATTCACACACAAACATGCACGCATCTGAACGAGGATATCAGCATACCACCACCCGGATGTGCTGAATAAAACATTAGTGTAACCCCAACGCATTGCTGCTTAATGTAGGCGGAGGAGGAGAAGCAGCCACATCCCCTGTTGGAGTCGGGACTCTTCTTCTTGTGTCGCTCCCGCAGTATTTCCGCCACCAGAGGGTTTGTGTGCTGAATTAAAAATATGGTTAATAATAAATATTTCACTGGGTTATTGCTGAAAATGTGTGCATGGTATAATTTCACAGGAATTATTTCCCACTCATGGCTCATTAGGTTTCCATCCAGAGATGGGACTAATTTATTCCTGGATTAAGCCACGGTCACATACTCCAGTCTCCCCCCATCACACGACGCCACCATGCTGGGCGTGTAGAGAGGATTTAGGGGAGCAGAGGACCATCCTACCCACCTAGAGAGAGGGAGAAATAGGACCACCCAAAAGGATCAATAACTGATAAGTTTAGACTGATATGATCAATATTTATTGAGCTACACATACAGAAGTCTGTCTCTCAGTATGGCGTCGGGCCGCCGTGTTTGCTAACCCAACACGCCAGACGTCTCGGTATGGAGCTGTAGAGGTTCCTGATGGAGTCCTGTGATAATCCATCCCATGCAGCTTCAACATCCTCACACAGTTCCTGCAGATGGTGCGGTAGGGGTGGAGGTGGAGGGACACCAGGCCTTCTGGACGTGTGACAACGAACCGTTCCTCTTGGTGCTGACCACGGTGCCTCCACACACGGATTCGTTGGGCATCTCCACCAAGACTAAAGCGGGACTCGTCACTGAAGATGACCCGCTGCCATTCTGAGTCACTCCATGACAGTCTGGCAGCCTTTGATTATGAAACACAACCTTTACAGAAACTTGAGAAAGTCAGAAAAGTCAGTTTGAGGAGGTAAGTTTTAGTCGCCTCTTGAAAAGTAGATAGTGACGGACATGTACGAAGATACAGGGGGACAGAATTCCATTACTTTGGACCAACAACACAGAAAGCTTTATCACCATACACGTGTAATCTGGTGGAGGGGACAGAGAGCGAATGAGCATCAGCAGACCAGAGCGCACATGAAGGATGGTACCTGGACAACAAGGCAGAGAGGTAATCTGGAGCCAGACTATACCCAGTACACAGTACTGACCTGGGCGCATGTGCAGGTCTTTTCCCTTAGCAGTGTTCATGTGTTCATGATCTAGAGTGTGTGTGTGTGAGGACTCTGGCTGCTGAGTTCTGGACATACTGGAGGGTAATGTGTTGGGGGATAATGCATTAGTTGGATACAGTGCTGGTAAACTAATGTTAAGTAAATATATAACAACCACAGCTAATGTAACCGCTGTTTCTTAACATTAGCCAAACACTGTTAATGTATTAGTTCATGTTAGTTAGTCAACACTTAATGTAAAGTGTTAGTGAGCAATGTAGTGTATGTGGAACAGCACCACTACAACACATTCCCTTTGCAAAGAACCATCTAAGCATGTACTGTTTCTCTGAGTGGGTCTAGATAGAACTACAGACCTCCAGCAAACAGTGGTGTCCTCCATGAGTCCTCCTGTTAGTGCAGCACCATCGGCAGACAGCTGCACCACGCAGGACTACATGCACACAGACCGTTACCACGACTGTCCTTAACACCACGTCACCGTCACCAAAGACTGCAGTGGTGTTGTACCAGACTGTCATGGAGTGACTCAGAATGGCAGCGGGTCATCTTCAGTGACGAGTCCCGCTTTAGTCTTGGTGGAGACGCCCAATGAATCCGTGTGTGGAGGCACCGTGGTCAGCACCAAGATGAACGGTTTGTTGTGACACGTCCAGAAGGCCTGGTGGCCCTCCACCCCTACCGCACCATCTGCAGGAACTGTGTGAGGATGTTCAAGCTGCATGGGATGGATTATCACAGGACACCATTAGGAACCTCTACAGCTCCATACCGAGACGTCTGGCGTGTTGGGTTAGCGAACACGGCGGCCCGACGCCATACTGAGAGACAGACTTCTGTATGTGTAGCTCAATAAATATTGATCATATCAGTCTAAACTTATCATCAGTTATTGATCCTGGTCTCCTTTATCTTCCTTCCCAACACACCTGCACTCCCACACCTCCTTCTAGGTGCAAAACGAGTAAGTTTCAGGATTAAAGTGTCATGCTCGCTCTCCAATCACGCATGGCGTAGTCCGCAGGTAACCAGAGACAACGATGTTCTATATCTGATCATTAAAGTTCTGTAGACTTGCTAGAACTGCTAGGACAAAGCCAAACCCCGCAGGTCATGGAAAAGTGTGGTGTGTCCTTTCCAGCGTCCTTTCCAGCAAACCAGATACGGACCACCTTCTGATGCGGACCCCAGACTTCTTAGGGTTAACTTTCGCTCTTCCCAAGCAAGCTGGTCCTTGAAGGCCCTCCATCACCAAAGGTACCCTCCATCTGATGGAGAGCAGACGTGCTGGAAATGGTGCTGGAGAGGGTTTTAATGGAGCCAGCATATGTCTGGCCCTGATGGTCCTCACTTCCTGTGATTACCCTCATCAGGTCCAGCAGGGCTGCAGTCTCAATGACACCTCTCCATTTCATTAGGAATCAGTCCCTCGCTCTTGGCCATGAAGTGGGAGTGGGGTGGGGGGGTTGCTACGCCGAAGACACATGGCCTTAACGAAGAGACCGGATGAACATTACATTCTAATGACTCAGGAGAGACTGTGACCCATAATCGCTGGGCTTGGGGGAGCATGGTGTCGGTCCTGATGCTGACAAATGGCCGTCCCAACTGCACCGACTGATTTCGAGAGGGTCTGGCTGCTTTAGCCTCCATCATGCTATGTACCATAACAGTGCCGTGTGATTATATTCACTATAGGCTTTATTTTTCTTCGTCCCTCGTACACCCAGCACTTCAAACTTCTGCCTGTAGGAAATCAATAGCAGATCTTTCGCTGTGTTCTTCTATGATAGCTTTTCAAAGGCAGCTGAAAAACTGGGAGGCAGGTATTGAGGAGAAGTTGAAGCTGAAAGGCTTCGACAGAGGATGCTTTTAGGAGTCAGGCTGGAGAGAAAGCATGGGGATGAAAGAATACCACCCATCAAAATCCCCCTAGGTCGACAGAAATGGTGCTATAAATGTGTATGCAGTTCAGACTAACAGCGGCCGAGGAGCGCAAAACAAACGAACCCATCAGAAAACAAAACTACAAAGCAAAAATTAATTTAGAAGACGTGAACCACTTTTACCAGAACCGAACCGCTTTTACTCTCTTTACACCCCTTAGACTCTAAACACCTTTAACCGGAAAATAAAAGCGTGCCGGCTGGATGAAACACACGCCGCGCAATGGACTACTCATCCTTTATCATCGTCACCATCCCAAACTCCACCCACTCCACCAGCGCCAAACAGTCTGACTGACAAGGGATACAGAAATATACCCATCAGGTCCTTTATACCACTATAACTGCACATTTCCTGTAAGGATAGTTGCCAGGTTAAAAGTTACTACCTGAAGGTCAACATGTTTTAAATTATTAAATGATCAAAGCTACTACATAGAAAACTGTCTGCTCAAACGAAACGAAACGCTGCAATCTACGGTTTGCCACGTACCAGTAGGGGGCTCCAAAACACCATTATGTATTAAATTAATTCTGTGAAATTCACGTTAAATATAACGTTGTATATTCCGCTACACGTGTTATGTGCTGTCTAGTGTGTTTGATTTCTGCTCGAAATAAGAAAAAAACAAACACTACCATCACTACCGTCACTACCGACACTACCGTCACTACCGTAACAGTCATTACCGTAACAGTCATTACCGTAACAGTCATTACCGAAACAGATCATTTGTAGTTTAGTGAACTTTATTTTTATTTGTATGTGTGTACAGCTCGTCATAGCTACATTTGCTAGTCATGAACTGGCCATTGTTTTTGAGTTCTGCTCGTTTTTAAATTTTCTGAGCTAAAAAACTGTCACCACCGAAACACTGTTTTAGTTTTAGTGTATCTGATGATTGTATGTGTGTAAAACTGCACATAGCTGTGCTTGCTAGTCATGTACTGGCTAGTGCTTTTGAGTTCTGCTCAAATCTCGCTAGTTTTGTGATGTATATATGTGATTGTATGGGTGTATAACTGGTCATAGCTACATTTGCTAGTCATGTACTGGCCAGTGTTGTTCAGATCTGCTCGTTTTTGAGTTTTCTGAGCTAAAACTGTCACCACCAAATAACTTTTTATTTATTTATTTATTGCAATTTAGTGATTTTTAGGTTTTAGTATAGATTCTTATGATTATATGTGTGTATAACTGTTCAAAGCTACATAGTCATGTACTGGCTAGTGCTTTTGAGTTCTGCAAAAACTGCAGAAAAAACAATGAGCCAAAGCTTACACTACCAGTCCTTTCTGAAACCGGTATTTTCTGCAGTTGAGTGATTTTTGGTGTAAGTGTAAAATCTGATGGGTTTATGAGGGTACAGCTGTGAAGCCTTGTTCACTAGTCATGTACAGGCTAGTGTGTGAGTCACTACCATAACAGTCATTTCCGAAACACCAGTTTACACTAATTTAGTGATTTTTTTTTTTCGATTTTAGTGTAAAATCTGATGATTGTATGTGTGTATAACAAGCAAAACTGTCCCTACTTGAGTCGGGTACAGTCGTACTAAAATCACAGTAAAAAGTAAAAATAAAAATAATCTAAAAATTAGTTAAATGATCTTAATATTACTTTACAACAACCTTAAAATGAGAGTTTTACGATTTATTAATTAGATATAAGATTATTTGACTGGCCAAGATATCTGTTTTGCAGTGCACCTTTAACATGAAGGGTTCCTCTTTGGTTGGATGGACAGTTCTAAGCTTTAATAGGTGTAGAACCTCTATGAAAGATCTCACATTCTTCATAGAACCATCCACTGAAGAACGGTTGTCATTAAACCAGTACTGGTTCTTCAGCATCACTCTGAAGCCCTGTTATTTTTAGGAGTGTGGTGTCCGTCTGAAATCCAGCTCCTGTGTTACTTCCCAGCCCAGAGAGACCTGCAGGACCCCGACACTGTTCACTGCCAGAGCATCAGCTCCTGTGATGGATGGAGGAGGACCTTGGAGAAGGAAAAACAGCTATGGAGAAGGAGCAATCAGAGGCGGCATTGTTTAGAGGAGAATAGGCCTCCTCTGTGCTGGAGCCAGAGATTTCTATCGTGTTGTTCTCCCAGCGGCCAGATTTCCAGACACCTGGAAGAAGTCCTGATTTAGCCACATTGCGTCCTCTCACCCGGTCCTCTCCTCGCCTTAAAGCGGAACTCCATCCATTTCTCTATGGAATTAGCCGGTTAGAATGTGGAATTCTACAGTCAAAGGTTGTCACAGTGGTGGTGAAGGTAACCAGACGTCCCCTCTAAAAGCTCCCGCACAGAAAGCTCCTACATGAGGTGGTTCTGAATACGCTGCCTGATGTCTGAGACGCTGTTTATGATAGTGTGGAGAAGATCTCAGCCTTAAACTCAATTCATGGTGGAGGGATACATGCTGCAGGGTGCTGTGAGGTCAAATAGTCCCCCAAAGAGACTTAGTGTTTCCAGGTTTTCCAGATTTTCATCATCAGCATTCCATACACACTCAGAAGACACGTGTAGGTTCACTGGTGGGTTAGGAGTTTAGTCAATTAGTGTCTATGTGTGCTGTTGATTTGGTTTTTCAGGTGGTTGCTGTGGTATCCCAGGTAGTTGCTATAGTATTGTAGCTGGTTAATACTGTGTCTTTAGGTGACTGATAAGTGGTTGGTTGGTGGTTGCTGTGGTATTCCAAAAGGTAGCTGTGGAATTTCTATGGTGGCTGTGGAATTCCAGGTTGTTGTTGTTGTTGAGCTCTAAGTGGTTACTGTGGTATTCCATGTAGTTGCTATAGAATTCCAGGTGGCTGCTAAGGTGCTGCTAATCAATTGTTAGTATATTGTTCTAGCTGGTTGATATGGTGTTTTAGGTGGTTGCTAGGTGGTAGTTGCTATGGTATACAAGGTGGTTGCTATAGTATTCTAGCTGGTTAATATAGTTTATTTAGTGGTTGGTTGGTGGTTGCTGTGGTATTCCAAAAGGTAGCTATTGAATTAAATATGGTTGCTGTGGTATTCCAGGTGGTCCCTGTCAAATTCCAGGTGGTTGTTGTTGAATTCTAAGTGGTTACTGTGGTATTCCAGGTAGTTGCTATATAATTCCAGGTGGCTGCTAAGGTGCTGCTTACCAGTGGTTGGTATAGTATTCTAGCTGGTTGATATGGTGTTTTAGTGTCTTTAGTGGTTGGTTGGTGGTTGCTGTGGTATTCCAAAAGGTTGCTGTGGGATTCATATGGTTGCTGTAGTATTCCAGGTGGTTGCTATGGTATTCCAGGTGGTTGCTGTGGAATTCCAGGTGGTTGCCATAGTATTCTAACTGGTTAGTGTCTTTAGGTGATTGATTAATAGTTGGTTGGTGGTCCCTGTGGTATTCCAAAAGATTGCTGTGGAATTTATATGGTTGCTGTGGTATTCCGGGTGGTTGCTATTGTATTCTAGCTGGTGAATAAAGTGTCTTTAAGTGGTTGATAAATGGTTGGTTGGTGTGGTATTCCAGGTGGTTGCTGTGGTACTCCAAAAGGTTGCTGTGGTATTCCAAGTGGTTGCTGTGGTATTCCAAAAGATTGCCTTAGTATTCCAGGTGGCTGCTAAGGTGCTGCTAACCTATTGCTTTATGTTGTCATAACATTCCATTACTACTTACTACTTACTACTACTAGCCATATTTTTATGTTTGTTATACCTCGTGTGTATCGGTTATTTAATACATCAGATATTTTATCTTTATTTGATCTCACTGTTTTATGTGAGTGGGCCGCTCGAGGAAGAGGTCTTTCCTTGATGCTCCAAACATGATAACATCCCCTGTTTGGGTCTCTGGAATGAGCCTATTAAAGTGCACTCGTGGCAATGTTTCATCATAAGGGAATCTGCTTTGTCAGGCCAGGAAGCTTTAATAAGCTGCCTCTGAAAGATTCATGCTGGGAACCTATGGGAAGACTTGTTTTGGGGCGTATATGAGATTTGCACAAGCTGATCGCAGGGCACGTGGGAAAATAAGAAACAGGTTAGAACCTGGCCTGAGCAGAGTAGCTCATTACAGCAGCAGGAGCGCCGCTGAACGCCAGCTGCTAACGCTGTAACAGGAACGCAAGCTCAGAGCGCTCCCTTTATCGTGGTGAGGCTCACTGTAGGAGTTTGCGTCTGAGGCTTTGGGCCAGTGGGTGTCGTGTTCTCCTCGTATTAATGAGTTTGATTAGAATCGACAGCGCAGCGAGAGCACCAGAATGAGAACTCGTAACCTAACTAGCTACGGGGGCTTAATCAGTCTGAGGGGTGAACCGAAGCGCAATAGCTGATAATAAAAGTCTTCAGGCATTTCTGGCACGCTTCCTTATGAGTGCCTCTGACTGCCCCGGCTGTTATTGCCTTGGCATCTGCTTCAAAATGCGCCTGAACTGCAATAAAGTGCAATAAAAACGAGGTAATATTTGAACTAACTATTAAGGCGAGTAATTTAGGCGTTATTGTATGCATACAAATTCACCAGGCCGTGAGCTCTCGGTGGCTGGAGAAGGTTGACTAAAGCACCGTGCCAAAAATGACTTTAGTATGAAGCTTCAGCTCCACACAAAGCCTTAACATATACCCATCATCAAATCAACCGACAGGGATGAAACTTGGTGGGTGGGTTTGAGATTGTTAGACATAAGCAAGTAACGCAAGCCAGGGACGGGTCTCAGCTCTGTACCTGACTGACCCAACAGCCACCATTACAGACCTCCAGCGAGCAGTGGTGTCGTCCATGAGTCCTCCTGTTAGTGCAGCACCATCGGCAGACGGCTGCACCACGCAGGACTACATGCACACAGACCGTTACCACGACTGTCCTTAACACCACGTCACCGTCACCAAAGACTGCAGTGGTGTCGTACCAGACTGTCATGGAGTGACTCAGAATGGCAGCGGGTCATCTTCAGTGATGAGTCCTGCTTTAGTCTTGGTGGAGACTCCCAACGAATCCGTGTGTGGAGGCGCCGTGGTCAGCACCGAGATGAACGGTTTGTGGTCACACGTCCAGAAGGCCTGGTGTCTCTCCACCTCCACCCCTACCGCACCATCAGCAGGAACTGTGTGAGGATGTTCAAGCTGCATGGGATGGATTATCACAGGACTCCATCAGGAACCTCTACAGCTCCATACCGAGACGTCTGGCGTGTTGGGTTAGCAAACACGACGGCCCGACGCCATACTGTGTATGTGTAGCTCAATAAATATTGATCATGGTTAGTAGAAACTCCTCCCTTTAGACCTCCACTGGAGTAACAGTACTAAAGTATGTACCTTCAGATGTACTTAAGTATGGAGAGTAACAGTACTAAAGTATGTACCTTCAGATGTACTTAAGTATGGAGAGTACCAGTACTAAAGTATGTACCTTCAGATGTACTGAAGTATGGAGAGTAACAGTACTAAAGTATGTACCTTCAGATGTACTGAAGTATGGAGAGTACCAGTACTAAAGTATGTACCTTCAGATGTACTGAAGTATGGAGAGTAACAGTACTAAAGTATGTACCTTCAGATGTACTTAAGTATGGAGAGCACCAGTACTAAAGTATGTACCTTCAGATGTACTGAAGTATGGAGAGTAACAGTACTAAAGTACGTACCTTCAGATGTACTTAAGTATGGAGAGTACCAGTACTAAAGTACGTACCTTCAGATGTACTTAAGTATGGAGAGTAACAGTACTAAAGTATGTACCTTCAGATCTACTTAAGTATGGAGAGTAACAGTACTAAAGTATGTACCTTCAGATCTACTTAAGTATGGAGAGTAACAGTACTAAAGTATGTACCTTCAGATGTACTGAAGTATGGAGAGTACCAGGAGTATGGTTTATTACGGCTCTAATGTTCTATTATCATTTCTGGAACAGGACTCTTCATCAGCTCAGTGTAGGTGAAGAGACTCTAGTGTCTCTCAGTCCACCAGTCTTTAATAGAAGCTCATTCATTAGTCTGACACTGACGTCTATTCACATCATCATCAGCACAGAACACTGAAGGAGAACAGGTTCCGTTAGCTAGAACCGAGCTCTGTCCAACAGGTCAACACATGCTCAAAAAGTCACCGCTGTAGCCTGATTGGTGGGCTCACTTCACACTTCTTTCGTTTGTAATCATTAAATGACTTTGAAATGTAGTGGAGTGTGGAGGAAACTGATTTTTTGGGGGGCGGGAGTGGTAAGGGGGGTATTAAGGGGTAAATGTGTCGGTAGCTCAGTGTTTAGGGCTGCCCAGCATTTCCCCACACCCCATACTAAAGTGGCAAGTCGACTCACGGCCTAATCTCCCGGCACTTATTCGTTTTTTTCCCAGGTTTGGGTGCTAAAGTCACCCGCTCCTAATCCAAAGCCGATCCTATTATGGGGCTGCTGTAAGGTAAAATGAGCTTCCGTACCTGCCATTCCCAAGCAAGGCTGTGCAGAAAAGCCCCACCTAATCGTTTGGCTGCAGGTGGAGATGCGCTCAAACGTGACGTGGTTTAGCTCGTTTTCAGCGACTCGGCATATTCTATAAAACTTCTTCAGGGCTCCGAATCAGGAGCGACTCACGAACGCACACAGGACGCTTCCATTCCGCCTCCTGCACTCCGGAATGGGAAGACTTAAGGAACTTTCTTTCAAGCCTTTGTTCCCTAACGCAGTCAGGAAGAGTCTACTGTGGGAAACTCGGAGACCACCCTGCCTGAAAGGAGATTAGATACGAAATGATCCTCCTGCATCTAGAAACCGGAGACTCAAAACGTGACTCAAAACTACAAAGGAAATGAGGCTCCTAACAACCACCTGGAAGGTCTGGTAGGCCCACCCACATTGACCCCGTCAGATAAACAGCTTCATGCCATGTACACACGACACCCTTGATTTTCCCTTGGCGATCTCTACTTCACCTCAGCTACAGGGTGTGTGCATCCACCACTCATCCACCACTGCAAACTTCAAATGTATAAGAATATGCTTTTTCATAAAGGTCACCTGTGTGGAACCAAATCCATAATAATCTCCGGTGGTGCTGCAAGTCTCCCCCAGGCCCGTAAGCAGAGCTTGTGTACCCACTTAATCCATAACCTAAAAGACCTGACGCAACATCAGCAAAGTGACTGAGAAAGCATGGACCATCCACAGACAGTCTGCATCAACAGGCGCCTGTCTAATACACATCATCTGACGGTCAGGTCATGGAGCCTGTAACGTTATCAGATCACTCAACATCAGACCAACTCAGTTACCGTCAGTTTTCCCAAGCTTCCCAGTTCTCCTGAGAGAAGTTTATTATCCCAGGTAATGATTTTATATAATTTAATAATTTAACGTGTCACGTGGGGTCAAGACGAGGAACCAGGATGTAGATGCAAGAATTTAATGAACAACAAATAAGAGAAAACAAAACGAACGAAGCCCAACACACCAGGAAACTAAGAACCGCTGGACAGGGTTACACAACATGGAGACAAAACACCAAGAGGCAACAGCAGGGAGTATATGTGAACAAGGACTAACAAGGAACACCTGGGAAGGGGCGGAGCTACAAACTAGGGACAGGTTAGGGGCTTGAAAAGAGGGCGGAGGCAGGAAACAAACAAACAGAAGCACATGGAACAGGACAACAAAAGGCACATGGGCGTGACAGGAAACAGAATACCGGAGAAAAACGACAAACAGGGGCAAGACAGGACAGGACGGAACAGGACCAAGACAGGACGGGACAGGACCGGAGCAAGACAACACAGGACAGGACAGGACGGGACGGGACGGGACGGGACAGGACAGGACGGGACAGGACAGGACCAAGACAGGACCGGACCGGAGCAAGACAGGACAGGAGCAAGACGGGACAGGACCGGAGCAAGACAGGACAGGACAGGACCGGACCAAGACAGGACAGGAGAGGACGGGACAGGACAGGATGGGACAGAAGCAAGACAGGACAGGAGAGGATGGGACAGGACAGGATAGGACGGGACAGAATGTAGTAGAAATGTACCTGAATATCAGGAGCTACATTAAAGGCACAGTGTTCTATTCTGTGTGCTAAATACAAGTGCGATATATATATATAAATATATATAAGTGTGTGTGTGTGTGTGTGTGTGTGTGTGTGTGTGTGTGTGTCTGTGTGTGTGTGTGTGTGTCTGTCTGTGTGTGTGTGTGTGTGTGTGTGTGTCTGTCTGTCTGTCTGTCTGTGTGTGTGTGTGTGTCTGTCTGTGTGTGTGTCTGTGTGTGTGTCTGTGTCTGTGTGTGTGTGTCTGTGTGTGTGTGTGTGTCTGTCTGTGTGTGTGTCTGTGTGTGTGTCTGTGTCTGTGTGTGTGTGTCTGTCTGTGTGTGTGTCTGTGTCTGTGTGTGTGTCTGTGTGTGTCTGTCTGTGTGTGTGTGTCTGTCTGTCTGTGTGTGTGTGTGTGTGTGTGTGTGTGTCTGTGTGTGTCTGTGTGTGTGTGTCTGTGTGTCTGTGTGTGTGTGTCTGTCTGTGTGTGTGTGTCTGTCTGTCTGTGTGTGTGTGTGTGTGTGTCTGTGTGTGTCTGTGTGTGTGTGTCTGTGTCTGTCTGTGTGTGTGTGTGTGTGTGTGTCTGTCTGTGTGTGTGTCTGTGTCTGTGTGTCTGTCTGTGTGTGTGTGTGTCTGTCTGTCTGTCTGTCTGTGTGTGTGTGTGTGTGTCTGTCTGTGTGTGTGTCTGTGTCTGTGTGTCTGTCTGTGTGTGTGTGTCTGTCTGTGTGTGTGTGTGTGTGTGTCTGTGTGTGTCTGTGTGTGTGTGTCTGTGTCTGTGTGTGTGTGTCTGTCTGTGTGTGTGTGTGTGTGTGTGTCTGTCTGTGTGTGTGTCTGTGTCTGTGTGTCTGTCTGTGTGTGTGTGTCTGTCTGTCTGTCTGTGTGTGTGTGTGTGTGTGTGTGTGTGTGTGTGTGTGTGTGTGTGTCTTCATGGTGTCTTAAAATAGTACAGTTGAGTATGGTTAGTTCTATTAAGGTAGTCAGTTATTAATAGTCAGTATATGAAGATAGCATACATTCAGTAGATTAACCATGAAATATCAAATAAACAATCAACAAAATTTAATTAAAAATAATGAATCAATGCAAACGTCTCACTAGGTTAAATATAGAGCTACACCTGTCCACTCCATCAGCTCCACTGACCATACAGGACACTCTGTAGGTGTACAGGTCCAGACTGTAGTCCATCTGTTTCTCTGTGTACTGTATTACCCTGTTCTTCAATGGTCAGGACCCCCACAGGACCACCACAGAGCAGGTACGATGTGGGTGGTGGATCATTCTCAGCACTGCAGTGACACTGACGTGGTGGTGGTGTGTTAGTGTGTGTGGTGCTGGTGTGAGTGGATCAGACACAGCAGTGCTGCTGGGGTGTTGAGACACTGCGTCCACTCACTGTCCACTCTATTAGACACTCCTACCTTGCTGCTCCACCTTGTAGATGGACAGTCAGAGACGATAGCTCATCTGCTGCTGCACAGTGCAGTGTTGGTCCTCTAGTCCTTCACCAGTGGTCACAGGACGCTGCCCACAGGATGCTACCCACAGGATGCTATTGGCGGTCTGTGTCTGATCCACTCACACCAGCGCACAACACACCAACACCTCACAGAGTGCTCCTAAATGGTCAGTGGAGCTGATAAAGTGGACACTGCAGACACAGGAAGGTGGACCTAACGGGTGTAAACTGTATCTGCAGTCAGACAGAGGCAGGTTAAACGCCAAACACGGGGGTGACTAGGGTCAGCCAAGACTGCGGAGTTTGAGTGTTCAGGGTCGTAGCTGCAGTCCCTCTAACCTTGCCCGCAGTTCGGTTTATGTTTTTGAGAGGTAGTGACCCGTACCCACTGAACACGTTGAGGTGAGGACAGACTCAGTAAAACAGCTCTTTCATTTGATTCAGCCTTGAGTAGAAAACACCACCCTCTGCTCCGTCTGGATACCCCGTCTCTCCCTTTCAAAGCGTGCAGCTTCAAATTCAATATGTGCTTTGAATGTGTTGGCATGTCGCTGAAGAGCTGAACGTTAGGAGCAGGTAACGGTTGCTAAGCACTGATCTGAGGGCTGAGAACACGAGGAGGGTCGGTTGTCATGTCAGATGATGAGAAGCAGAAGTGAATTTGCCTTGATGACTATAAGGAGCCGTGAGTTGAGGGGCCGTATTCAAGCGGCGTAATTAATTATCGGTGGATTTTAAAGCGCGTGTCAGGATCACCCACCTCAGCAGATTAGTGCGCTCCTGAATACCTGGATGAAGGTCGGAAAAGATGGTAGTGACTTACTACATTTTTGGGATTCCTGATTTTGGCTCCCACGGTGCCAACCAGCCCCGCTGTCCCACATTGGTCCTGGGGTGTGACCCTAAAACCAACAGAAGAAAAGCGTAACTGGAATGTAAATGTACACATACTGAATATACCACTATATAGGCGGTACATAATCATCATCAGGTTCCATCTAAACGGTTCACCAGTTTACCCAGAGGTTCATTTCACTCAGAATTAGCCACACTGGCATGTGGCATTAACCTCTTTATCATCATATGCTGTTTCTTCCGATATCATCCCAGCTTATTATACTCTCCTCCTGATGGTTTCACTCAACCTAAATTAGACAGCCAGCCAATCTCCCGGAATAACAACATATAGAGTTCTAGCTCCAATATATACTGTATATATATATATATATATATGCCATAACAGCAAGTAGTATGTGGGTGGTGGATCATTCTCAGCACTGCAGTGACACTGACGTGGTGGTGGTGTGTTAGTGTGTGTTGGACACCTCAGTGTCACTGATGGGCTGAGAGTCATCTACCAACCAAAACTATCCAGCCAACAGCGTCCTGTGGGTACTGTCCTGTGGGTACTGTCCTGTGGGTAGCGTCCTGTGGGTACTGTCCTGTGGGTACTGTCCTGTGGGTGCTATCCTGTGGGTACTATCCTGTGGGTACGGTCCTGTGGGCAGCGTCCTGTGGGTACTGTCCTGTGGGCAGTGTCCTGTGGGTACGGTCCTGTGGGCAGCATCCTGTGGGCAGTGTCCTGTGGGTACTGTCCTGTGGGTACTATCCTGTGGGTAGTGTCCTGTGGGCAGCGTCCTGTGGGTACTGTCCTGTGGGCAGCATCCTGTGAGTACGGTCCTGTGGCAACAGTCCTGTGGGCAGCGCCCTGTGGGCAGCGCCCTGTGGGCAGCATCCTGTGACCACTGATGAAGGACTAGAGGATGACCCAACGTGTCACAAACTAGTGAGAGTCTAAGCGTCGCTCACCAGTTCCTGGACTTTTGCCTCTGTCGCCCCTCGGCTTGCTCACTGGGGGCTCAGACACCAGAGTCTTCATACAGCTGCTTTGTGACACCATCTGTTGTAAAAGGCACCAAGTAAATAAATGTTGACTTGACTCGAGTAGTCTAAGCAAGTTCCAGGTAGTTGTTAGGAACGTAAAACATACTGAATGTCTTTTACGATCTCTGTCCCTGTTTCATCTAGAACAGGTCAACTTTAGGATCGGGTCCCAGCATTAGGATGCCCCCTCCACCGTCTCCGTGATCAAGCTGGCACTTTTCCGGGCTGTGTTGACATGCAGTGGGAGATATGTGCTGCTTATCTAACCCCTAATGCTATGCACAATTCCGCATCATGGCTGGAATCCGCAGGCAAGCGTGGCAACGACTGCCAACACAGTCCCCAAGTGCTGCACAGAAGCGCTGACGGTCGGTGAATTGAATGCTGATCTGACACTAATTCAATTGTTGCCTGTGTGTTCCAGCGGCGGCGTTAGGTGCCGGAATCTTGTTACGTTTCACTGGATCAGAAATCCCAGCGGCGGCGGGAGATTCCCTGGAGGGAGTGGAGTGGATGTGAAAGGACTGCGGCGCTGCATTTCCTTCCAAATCAAGCGTCATAAAACGATGGTGGAACGGTGATCCGGCAGGACAGATTGTTCGCGCTCACAGGACCAGAGATAATAACGGGCGGGCGCGTGTGCGGTGATGTACAAAAGTTATGACCCACTCACGCTGTAATAAAAGTCACATCCCCACTTTCACACCATGGAAAAGAGATAACATAAAAAATTCATAAACACAAAACCATCTGTAAATCTCCCTTACCCTTCATTTAGACCGCGGCGCAGCGGCATGAGCGTCTGCCGGAGCAGCGGAGGGAATTGGCCGCTATGAACCAACATGCCATCATTTCTGTGATGTCAGCCTGAAAGGGGACAGTGAGCTGGTGTCCCAATTAGGTGCAGGAGCCATTCGGTCCAGCCGCTCACATCTGTAACAGCTCCACTGATGCTATGAATAACTGCTGGAGGCACTGCTGCAGACTGTGGGTGTACGTGACGCCGGGCCCTGGCAAGCTTTTTGGCCGGCTGTATAGATCAGCGGGATCTCTCCGAGTATTCCAGACCTTCCGAGGGAGCTGACTGTTTACCAGCGAATAAACAATGCATGGCTGTTTGTCTCTGTGTATCAGAACTACCATGCTGGCTGTAATCAGACTCCTAAGTATTGTAGTAATAATCCTGTTATAAAATGGAAAAATGATCCAATCAGGATTGTTCTCTCCATGGTATCGAAGGGAGTACCGCCAATCAAGCTCTCCCATTGGTTAGGACTTCAAGAGCTGGTCTTGAAGGTGTTACATGGTAGATCAGGTACCAGTATGAATCGTGGAAGGCTCACCAGGTTTCACCCCTTATGGAAAGACTGTGTTTACATGCACCTAATCTGAGTTAGATAGATCAGATTTAGACTGAAAAGACTTGATTAAGAATCTGATGAAGATTTCAGATCTCTCACCGCATGTATACCCATACTCCGATCTCTTTCAGATCTCTCACCGCATGTATACCCTTACTCTGATCTCTTTCAGATCTCTCACCGCATGTATAACTTTACTCTGATCTATTTCAGATCTCTTACCGCGTGTATAACCTTACTCTGATCTCTTTTAAATCTCTCACCGCATGTATACCCTTACTCCGATCTCTTTCAGATCTCTCACCACATGTATACTCTTAGTCTGATTACTTTCAGATTTCTCACCGCGTGTATACGCTTACTCTGATCCCTTTTAGATCTCTCACCGCATGTATACCCTTATGCTGATCTCTTACCACATGTTTACTCTTAGTCCGATTTCTTTCAGATCTCTCACCGTGTGTATACCCATACTCCAATTTCTTTCCGATCTCTCACTGCATGTATACGCTTACTCCGATTTCTTTCAGATCTCTCACCATGTGTATACCCATACTCCGATTTCTTTCCGATCTCTCAGCACATGTATACCCTTACTCCGATTTCTGTCTGATCTCTTACCATGTGTATACCAACACTCCGATTTCTTTCCGATCTCTCAGCACATGTATACCCTTACTCTGATCTCTTTCAGACCTCTCACCAAATGTATACCCTTACTCCGATTTCTTTCCGATCTCTCAGCACATGTATACCCTTACTCTGATCTCTTTCAGATCTCTCACCGCATGTATACCCTTTCTCTGATTTTACTCAGTGTATGTAGTCAACTGTGGTATCACAAATATCAAACATACAAAGCAGGAGTTTACACAACGGACACCAACAAAGCACTTTTGGAGTGATGCTGAGTTTCAGAAGAGGTATATATATATATATATATATATTATATATAAGGTCCAATCTGAAGGCTAGGCTCCATCAGTCATGTTTCACCACTGGGATTCCGATCATGCTTGGGAAAACTCACCTCTTGCCTCATCCACAGAAACACGAGCCCAAAAACAGGTTATGATTCAAAACCCAAATCTGTTTTCTCCCATGCGCACAGTGTTTTCAGATTCATCAGTCTACAGTATAAACACCCACCATCTGCTTTCACTCAACGTCCACTTTACAAGGTCCACCTACCTTGAATGTCACCATGCTGGTCATCAATTACAGACCCTAGCCCATCTGTTACCATGCATAACTCCATCTGCTCTATTCATTACCGGTCAGTTTCTGACCACAGCAAAGCGGCTGATACTGAAATAAAGCTTGCTCTAAATGGACGCAGACACGGGTTCTCCATGAACGGTGTTACATGAACACAAATACGTCTGCGTGTGGAACCAACGCTTGCACGATTTTCTCAACACAGTAGTCGAGCTGAATCTAACAAAACCCTGTCCAAACCTGACTCCACCCAAACATCAGCACCAGCCAGCAATTAAATCACTGAGTTCCTCGATTCCAGCAGAACCTCGATCTGTAGTCCCTGTGATGGGAGCCGACCAGACCCCCACATCATCGCGTCTTCCTCATGTGCTTAGAAGGGTTCTCCTTAGGAGTCTGGGTCTAGGCTGGACTTTTGGCAGCGAGGGTGCTGCATGCGTACACCAGAGCTCCCGCTCATAGCCTCGGGCCCTATCTCTTCAGTGCCTGCTCGTGTGCTTACTGGAGGGATGTGGTCAGTGCTGCCACACTGCTCCGCAGGCCGGTTCTCTTGAAGGTTGGTACAGTCTAAGCTGTAGTCCAATCAGGTTTCAGGTATGTGTTAAGAAGGGGAAGCATAAATCACATCCTCTCCTTCGGTCCTCTTAGAGGTTCGTCCTCATGTACTTAGGGACTTGGTTACTTTCAGTGATTCTATTTTAAGCTCCGAGGGAGTTTCTCCTTTGGAGTGTTGGTTCCTCTCCGTGGTTCCTCTTCATGCTCATAGGGAGTTTCTTCGTTGGGGTCTTGGTTCCTTTCTGTGGTTCCTCTTCATGCTCCTAGAGAGTTTCTTCTTTTGAGTCTTGGTTCCCCTCTGTGGTCTCGGTTGGTTCCCCTTTATGATCTTATGGAGTTTCTGTTTTTGATTCTCGGTTCCTTTAAGTGGCTCTTTAAGCTCGTAGGGAGTTTCTTCTTTTTTGAGTTTTGGTTCTCTCAGTGCTTCTTCATGCTCCTAGGGAGTTTCTCGGTTTGTGCCTTGGTTCCTCTCTGTGGTTCCTCTTCATGCTCCGGGAGAGTTTCTCCTTTTTGGAGTCTTGGTTCCTCCCTGTGGTCTCAGTTGGTTCCCCTTTATGATCTTACGGGGTTTATCTTTTTAATTCTTGGTTCCTTTAAGTGGTTCTTTAAGCTCATAGCGAGTTTCTTCTTTTTGGAGTCTTGGTTTCTCTTTGTGGTTTCTCTTCATGCTCCTGGAGAGTTTCTCCTTTTGAGTCTTGGTTCCTCTCTGTGCTCTCAGTTGGTTCCCCTTTATGATCTTATGGAGTTTCTCTTTTTGAGTCTTGGTTCCCCTCTGTGGTTCCTCTTCATGCTCCTGGAGAGTTTCTTCTTTTTGGAGTCTTGGTTCCTCTCTGTGGTTCCTCTTCATGCTCCTGGAGAGTTTCTCCTTTTTGGAGTCTTGGTTCCTCCCTGTGGTCTCTGTTGGTTCCCCTTTATGATCTTATGGAGGTTCTCTTTTTGATTCTTGGTTCCTGTAAGTGGCTCTTTAAGCTCTAAGGTAGTTTCTTCTTTTTGGAGTTTTGGTTCTCTCGGTGGTTCTCTCGGTGGTTCTTCGTGCTCCTGGAGAGTTTCTCTCTTCCTCTTTGATATGCTTATTGAAGTTCTGGACCTGGGTTTCTGGACAGCTGCTTTGGCACAGTGCCAGCTGCTCAGACTGCTTTATACCTGAACTGAATTAGAATGTGGGGCGCAGACGGGCCGGGTGGAGTGGGGCTGTCGGTACAGGAGCACTGCGGTGCAGAGGAAGGAGACATGGGAACGGGAACGCTCCTTACTGAACACGCCACATCGAACCGCACACCGTTTGCTTATGGTAACCATCAAGCCCTTTAACCAGCCCCTCAGCCTGGCACGGAATAGCACATACCACACACACAAACACCCACCACACCCACCACATACACATGCACACTCAACACACACCCCCCCACACACACACACACACACACCCATACGCGCGCACACACACCCAACACATCCACGCACACACACCCACCACACACACACACCCACACACACACACACACACAGACACACATCCAACACACCCACACGCACACACACCCAACACACCCCCACACACACACCCACCCCACACACACACAGACCCACCACACCCACACCGACACACACCCAACACACCCCCACACACACACCCACCCCACACACACACAGACCCACCACACCCACACCGACACACATCCAACACACCCACACACACACACCCAACACACCCCCACACACACGCCCACCACACCCACACACACACAGACACACACACACCCACACACCCAACACACACACACACAGACCCACCACACCCACACACACACAGACACACACCCAACACACCCAACAACACACACCCAACACACACCCAACACACACACACACACACACCCAACACAGACACACAGACACACACACACCACCAACAACTATTTACAATGAAGTTTCCCACTGCAAGCACATTACTTCCCATGAGCCTCCAGGTGTGGCTACTCCACAAGGCCACGTCTCCCTTTGCATTTCAACCCGTGAAGTGAGTCCACCGATCAGGGTACAGCGCTGACGGTGTAGCATTCGGGAATCTAGAGGTTGTATCTATAAACCTAATACACTATCAGTAACGGCAGCCACAAGTCAGATGTTTGGATGATACTGTCAGAATCAACAAACGTAGTTCCACGCTCGCAGAGCTAAAAGTCACAGCAGCAGCAACAAGGCAAACCTTACCAAGGGGCGAGGCAGAGGCAAAACATGGAGACAGGCCGGAGTCAAAACCAGAGAGTCCAAACAAACAGCGAACAGAGCCAAACGGGATAACCCAAAAGAGAGTTGAGCAACAAAGAGGAGTCGAAATCAAAGACAACCTGCATAAATAAACAGGCAAGACGACGTTCCGCACACGTGTGGGTGTGTGTGTGCCTGAGGGGTTTAAGTACAGACAGGGAAACCAGGAGCAGGTGAGTCTAATCGGTACCCGGGTGAGGATGAGCGAGAGAATGGAATGTGATTGATTCCATACATGTGGCTGTGACATCATCAGGAAGTGAACTCTGGGAGATGGAGTCTGGGATACTGGGTGCAGTAGGGAAATCCAGAAGCGTGACAGATACCAGTATAGCCCCCCATTATCTACTGCACACACCCCGTCCGTTATCCTGAGTAAAACCTGCCTCCACTGATCGTCCTCCTGCTTCGAGTTCAGCACCTTCAGATAGCAGGGACGCCTGCATGCATACTAACAGCTGGGTATCTGATACGCCCGTCAGCTGACCACATGCATTGTCCCTCTCTTCGGACAAGTTAAACACCATGTGAATTCCTCAGGAAGGTGGCTGGAATGTGAACTTGGCTACTGAGGCCCATCGCGGATGCAGCGCGGCACTTCTCTCCACACCTCTGATGAAATTCCTTTGTCATAGCCGGAGGATAAGGCCCATTCTGCCTCGGGGTCTGAATGTCTAGCCTGGAAAGTCAACTACCGGTGTCTACAAACAACAGCTTTGAACAGCGCCTGTGAATCTCCAGCAGGACATTAGGGTTCTCTCTGTTTCCACACGAAGTCCTGGCGTCGTCCTGTTTCCTCACGAGCTAGTCTCTATCAGAGTGCGGTGCTGAATGTGCTGTGGTGCATCGTCTCCTGGCTTCCTCGCCTCATCGTTCTCACCGTGCACACTCACTATACACCCTAGCACAGCTGCTTTTAAACAAACATGGCTGCCAGGCTGAGGAACAGACTGAGACACAAACCGGTCTGTACAGCAGACGCCAAACACATATACCGGTAGGGATGTAGGTAGAGACACCACATCCCACCCCAAGCCTAGACATCCTCCCGCAACCGTATCCAGCCCCCCCCCCCCACTCTACCCTTAACACCGCCCACCCTACCTTACACTATTCTACCCATCCCCCATCCTATACTAAATCACCCCACCCTACCTTCACTACCTTACCCACCCCACTAACAGCCCAACCTACTCTACCCACCATATACTACTCAATCCATACCCCACCCCACCCAACCGTCCCCAGTCCCCCCAACTCTACCCTTAACACCGCCCACCCTGCCCACCCTCAGTACCCTAACCACCCTCCACCCTACCTTACACTATTCTTCCCATCCTTCTACCCTACACTAAATCACCCCTACTAACCCCACTAACCTAATAATACACCCAACCTACTCTACCCACCATATACTACTCAATCCATACCACCCTCAGTACCCTAACCAGCCTTCACTCTTACCTACTCTAACCACCCCCTCCACTCATTCTTCCCAACCCCCTACCCTACCACCCTGACTGTTCTACTGTCCCACTAACTTAAAACCCCTACCCTTCTCTACCCACCATATACTACCCAATCTATACCCTACCTTACCCTAACCACCCTACCCTAACAGCCCTCCACCCTACCCACCCCCCAAACCCTACCCTACCCAGCCGCCAACCTACCTCAATCACCCACACCCTACACACCCTAAACTACCCTAACCACGTCATCCTACCTTACACTATTCTACCCATCCCCCTACCCTACACTAAATCACTACCCACGCTCACTACCTTACCCACCCCACTACCCTAATAACACCCACACCCTAATCTACCCACCATAGTATACCCATACCCTACCTCTCCCTACCCTACCCACCCTCCACACTCACACAATTCTACCAGTCACCCTACCCTACACTAAATCACCCCTACCCTATCCACCCTCTACCCTAACCTACCCACCCACTCTACCCACCACCAGAACAAAGAGAACTTCTGAACTTTCCCCGACATCAGCAACTTTGTCCCTGTTTCTAAAGCTCAATTCCATAACTGCGCTCCTTAGAGGGGAGCGATGTATTTGGAG
This sequence comes from Prochilodus magdalenae, assembly GCA_024036415.1. Lineage (NCBI taxonomy): Eukaryota > Metazoa > Chordata > Actinopteri > Characiformes > Prochilodontidae > Prochilodus > Prochilodus magdalenae. The sequence goes on along the minus strand of JAMWET010000006.1, from coordinate 687 downwards.
GGAGGAACATCAATAATAATTTTGTAGCTGAGAAATTGGATTGGTTTCCAATGCAATCTGGAAAAAGCACGCCAGATCCGATTACAGAAGCTGGATCTTAATTTAGGAAGTTTATCTTATCTTACATCATCTTATTCCGAGAGAGGAGGCTAACTGCCATGTCTGCCACCGTGAAGCCTGCAGTATGCACAGCTGAAACATAAACACAAACAAACTAACTAAATATTTAAATATTAAATATTAAATATCCTGACAGCTCCACCTACTGATGTGGAAAACATCAAAAACAAACAAACGTGGAATAACCTGCACATAGTGAGAGCGCCCCCTGCTGTCTATCAGAGCACCGCCATTCCTCTGTTTCAGTTTCCATTTCTGAATGCTTTAGCCGAGCATGCTAACGTTACTCCTCCCAATAAACAGCACCATGTTCGGCTTCGTCTCCTCATTATTCACCACCAATAGCATGCTTTATCAACATCAACGCAGTAAAGTGAGAGGAGGGAACGGTGGAGTGGGTCTGTAATGTCTGGGATTTTTTAAACGCTGTTAGAATGAAAACCTCACAGTGAAACAGATCCCTCAAAATAAGTATTCTAATAAAGTGGCCAGTTAGTGGAAGCACAAGGTGGGTGTTTCTAATAAAGTGGCCAGTTAGTGGAAGCACAAGGTGCGTGTTTCTAATAA
>JAMWET010000005.1:0-23410 GCA_024036415.1 Prochilodus magdalenae | reverse complement strand
ATTCCCACCAAAAAACCCTCCTCATTAACATTCGCCTTAAGCACAACAGCCCTGTATCATTACTGCGCAGATTTGGTTTCAGTCTGTTCTGTTTTTAATTACCGCTGATTAAATCAAGCTGCTGTGTTATCCACCCGGATATACATGTTTACAAACACTCTGGTCTGGTCTATGGATGTACCCTTGGGGGAGCGTACCACCCCAGTGACGGTGTAGGGCCTTGTTTCTAAGGGCCCCCATTTAGAGCTCACTAAAACGGAATATCCATGAAGATACGGATCCTGAGATGTGTTCATGCCACATACGACATCTACCCTACGACATGTCTGCACACACCTTCTGGACGTGTGACAACAAACCGGTCACGTTAACGCTGACCACAGTGCCACACGGATTCGTCTCCACCAAGACCAAAGCAGGACTTGAGGCTGAAGATGACCCGCTGCCATTCTGAGTCACTCCATGACAGTCTGGTATGACACCATTGCAGTGTTTGGTGACGGTGACGTGGTGTTAAGGACAGTCGTCGCAACCGTCTGCGCATGTAGTCCTGCGTGGTGCTGCACTAGCAGGATGACTCATGGAGGACAGCACTGCTCACTGAGTGTCCACAGCTATGGCTGTTGGGTCAGTCAGGTACAGCGATAAAGCCCGTCCTTACTTACCTGGCTGAGCATGAAACTTGAATTTTTAAGGGGAGGGCGTGCAGAGTGCATGTTTTCCCTCAAAGGTCCCATAGAATTCCTTTACTCAGTCTCTAAATTGTTCTCTGATGTTCCACACAGAACCTAGGTGACTTTGTTTTGGGTGAAAAATGGCCAGATGCAGTTCTACACACCCATTTACACATCATGCTTCAGGCCTAGAATGAAACCCGCTGTTTTCCCTTTATTAGTATAGCTCTGCTCTGATTGGCTGGTTTACAGCGAGACGCCGTGACGATCACACAGAAGCACCATGTGGAAATAGACTAAATAAAATGAGCCTCTGTGTAAATAAGCTCCGCCCTCATACTAGTTAGCTTATGCTAGTTACTTGGAGCTTGCTAGTGGCTAACGTTAGCTATACTAGCTACTGGCTATCCAACTGGACATCAACACACAGTAGAATGAGGTTGTTCCTCACTATAAAACTCTCAGGTTCAATCTATCTATCTATCTATCTATCTATCTATCTATCTATCTATCTATCTATCTATCTATCTATCTATCTTGTCTGTCTATCTGTCTGTCTGTCTGTCTGTCTGTCTGTCTGTCTATCTATCTATCTATCTATCTATCTATCTATCTATCTATCTATGACTCAGAATGGCAGCGGGTCATCTTCAGTGATGAGTACCGCTTTTGTCTTGGTGGAGACGACCACAGAATCCGTGTGCGGAGGCACCGTGGTCAGCACCAAGACGAACGGTTTGTTGTCGCACATCCACAAGGCCTGGTGTCTCTCCACCTCCACCTCTATCTATCTATCTATCTATCTATCTATCTATATAGATGTGGGAGCGTAAGTCAGCTTCATATTCACCAGCTTGTTTTCCGAGTTTTCCATTCCACCTTAAATGGTGCCGCAGCTACATCCTGTACAAGCTGTAGCCTTTAAGGTGGAACACAGCGATCCCCATATAATCAAATGACTTCCAGCATGAGTGGAATAATGACTGAAAAGCTGCAGGCCCAAATCTCGTTCCCATCATCCCTGTAAACAAGCCACAGGCCTGATAATCCTTCCTGGAAAGTTTGGGGATGCAGACTCCGGTCTTTGTGACAGTGCCTTCATATTCCTGCCTCATAAACACAGGCAGGGCTGAGAGTAAACACAACCAGTGGACACGGCTACAAACATGTTGTAGTGTGCGCAGCAGCTATGTAGGTGCCAGGATGCTCATTAAACTGCAGTTGGGAATATACAGTTCGGAAATATATATATGCATATGTGGATAGAATATGTGTGTGAGACGTGTGTACAGTAGGACATTATGACCATGGCAGGCTTCCGGAGGCAGAATCTCCAGCTGATAGTTGTTTTATTTATTTAATCTGAAAATGAATAAAGACGACCGTGTTAAGTATGTTCCTCGTGTGTGTCTGCTGAAGTTCTCTTCCTCCTTCCTCCTCCAACAAACCGCTCGTCTCTGAACTCATCTGTAGTGTTTTTTTCGACTGGCTGCTGCTATTGGACTTTAATGATTTCCTCTAAGTGAAGAAATCACTAGCAGCAAAGTAGAGATCTGCCAGAGATCTGTAGAGATCAGCGCCTCTTCTTCCTGTGAAGGCTCAGGAAGTTTGGTCTGCCTCCTGACATCCTCACCAACTTCTACACATGCACCATAGAGAGCATCCTCACGACCTGCACCACTGTCTGGTATGGCAGCTTTACTGCTTACGACCGCAAGGCCCTGAAGAGAGTGGTGAGGACAGCAGAGTCCATCACAGGCAGCAAACTTCCAGACCTGCAGGACATCTACCAGTCCCACTGCCTGAGGACATCTACCAGTCCCACTGCCTGAGGACATCTACCAGTCCCACTGCCTGAGGACATCTACCAGTCCTGCTGCCTGAGGACATCTACCAGTCCCACTGCCTGAGGACATCCACCAGTCCCGCTGCCTGAGGACATCCGCCAGTCTCGCTGCCTGAGGACATCCGCCAGTCTCGCTGAGAGGAACCAGGCTTAAGGGGGAAACCCATCCTCCTCAGGTGGGTCCCGGGTCAGGAAAGAAAGACAGAACTAACAGGAAAAGGATACAGTGTGATTAATCCAGGAGGGAGTAACTGCAGTGGTGGAGCCGCCGACCCATAGGTTCTCTGATTAAGGGCGAGATAGAGTTCATGATCAGAGCCAGAAGCTGGCGCCTCTATTGCGGTCACTGTAGTCATGTCGTGTGACAAGCTGGAGAAACCAGGGCCGGAGACGCACGGTGGAGATGATGCTCTGGTGACTCTGGGGGCTCCCATGTGATCACTCAGGAGAAATGTCGTTCCTGGGCTCAACATAGAAGAAAAAGAGAGCGTGCAGAGAGAGAGAGCGGGAGAGAACGAGAAGGCTGATTAGGAGGACTGAGAGGTAGGCAGTGCAAATTGTTGTATGATTGAGTGTGTGTAATCCTGAGAATCCCAGAGAAAATTCCTCTGGTGTTATCCATCAGGTACTTCCTGCTTTAACAGCATATATCTCACCCTCAGCTCTTTCAGCATGTGTGAGCAGTGCAGGGGGGTCGCCACAGACAGCGATGATGCGACGTGAAGACGACTCGAGCGTGTTTCCTCTTCCCGTTATGAAGGTGCACTGTTATGAGGCAGCATGTTAAGGCACTTAGCTATCTGTAGTGTTTCTCAAATTCCTGATCTCCTGCACATATCAGACGGCAAATGTTTCCAATGCTTCACATTTTAGCTCAGTGGTAGACGGGCACCTGTTCAATCTGCTCATCCACGAGCACATTTACATTCATGGCTTTTAGCTGAGGCTCTCATCCAGAGCGACGTACAAGGTTAATCATATTACAGGTGGGCCAGTGTAGTGTTGGGAGTCTTGCCCAGGGACTCTTATTGGTGTAGCACAGCATAGTCACCCAGACTGGGATTCAAACCCCAGTCTCCCACATGTGGTGGTGGCTCTCTGGCACGCAATGGTGTTATCCGCTGAGCTACACCAACCGCATCACTGGTGGGATTCATCATACAGCACCATGCCCCTTTACCACTTGCGTCACGGGCTCCACAGGTCCAGACGAGAGAGTTCATGGTGCTGGAACAGCACCAAACCAGTTTCTTTGCGGTAGGAAGGTGCGGAATGGTTTTGGCACCGGCACCATGTTGGTGGAACACGGCTATGTGTGTTCAGGTCAGGTCAGAACCCAAAACATAATGATGCTGTTGAGGCTGAAGTTGTCCTCATTGCTCCTCCACCAAACCGGTCATCTCTGAACTCATCTTGTAACGCTTTGAAGCCAGAGAGGGTAGATTTCCAGCTCCAGCCCGGATGGTGAGCTTTAGAGGCAGGTGAAGCACGAAGCACAATGGAGCAGACACTCGTACACACACTGGCGGTGTTCCACTTGCTCGTTTATTTAGCGACGAGGCATATACACGTCTCTTAGAGTCACTTGCCCGTTCATACATGGACGGGTAACGCCCACAAAGTAGCGTTACTAACAGAAAACGATGAGTGACCAAAACAAACAGCTAGGTCCAGCAGTCTCTACCGTTCAGCACATCCCACACTCTGTTCTCCCACGCGCTACCTCCACGCCTGCGCACACCGCTCACGGGCTCTTAAAGAGACAGTATACTCCTGCACCTACTGGGCGTTACAATCTGCGGTGTTTTCCTTCAGCTGGCTGCCGCAGTTTAACTACAGTTCTTTCTTCTGAGAGATTTGTTAAGTGGGATGCCCATTATATATATCAACACGGTGGTGTAGAAGCACTTTCCCAAAACTGGACTCGAGTAAAAGTTCATTTAACTCAGAAAGTACCATTAGAGGAAACAGTTTCCCTGAGAGCGAAAATAGAATACGTTTAATTTGTAACTGTCCACTTACACATTGTTGCTCTCTCTCTAAAAAAAAAAGAAAAAAGTATCTTTTTCTTTACTGTTGGAAAACGACAGCTGTCCTTTACACTATGTTGACATTTCATGAAGATTAAATAAGTCAAAAAAGATGATATTGAATTTAAACTCTATAATTAGACTTACATTAAAAGTCATGAGAATTTGTGCCCTCTCCTGTAAACTTGCCCTTTTGAAGATACGATATATTAAGATAAGATAAGATAAGATAATCCTTTATTAGTCCCACAGTGGGGAAATTTACAGTGTTACAGCAGCAAAGGGATAGCAAGGTACTGACAGTAAGACAGGTGAACAGAACAACAATATAAACATTATAAATAATAAAAGTCAAAACCTCTGGAGAATATTATTTACAGATAATTGCAAAATATTTACAGAAAATTGCACATTTATTCTTTATTGCACAGGGGGAATGGAAAGATATTGCACATTGTTAGCATTGCACATCATGCTACTTAGAAGACAACTCTATTTCTTGTGAATGTGTATAGTTGTGTGTGTGTGTGTGTGTGTGTGAGTGTGTGTAGTTTAAGTGTGTGTGTGCGGTCCTGTGAGTGTGTATAGTTTAAGTGTGTGTGTGTATGTGTGTGTGTGAGTGTGTGTAGTTTAAGTGTGTGTGTGCGGTCCTGTGAGTGTGTATAGGTGTGTGTGTGTGTGAGTGAGTGTGTGTGGTCCTGTGAGTGTGTCTCGATTCCGTGTGTGTGTGCGTGTTGTGTCGTTTCCTTGCTGTGTGCGGTCCATCTGTGATGTGTATAGTTTTAAGTGTGTGTTTGTGTGTGATTTGTGTGTGTGTGTGTGTGGCGAGTCCTGTGAGTTGTGTGGTGGTCGTTTCTCGTGTGTGTGTGTGTCTGTGTGTGTTCTGTGTGTGTGCTGTTGTTCGTCCTTTGTGAGTGTTTGTTCGTTTAAGTTGTGTGTGAGTGTGAGTGTGTTGTCCGTGTTTGTGTGTTGTGTGGTTCCTGTGCTGTGTGTGCGTCGTTCCGTGTGTGTGTTTGTTTACGTGTTGCTGTGTTGTGTGTGGTCCTGCGTGCGTGTGTGTAGGTTTTAAGTGTGTGTGTGCTTGGTCTCTCGTGATCGTCTGTGTAGTTTCCTTGTGTGTGTGTGTGTGTGTGTTTCACTGTGTGCGTGGGATCCTGGGGAGTGTGTATAGTAAGTGTATGTGTGTGTTTGTGTGTGTGTGGTGTGGTCTAGTCTTGGAAGCATGCTGGATTGTAGAGTCTAACAGCCAGGCAGGAAGGAAGGACCTTCGATACCGCTCCTTCACACACTTGGGGTGAAGCAGCCTGTCGCTGAAGGAGCTGCCCAGTGCTGCCAGAGTCTCATGCATGGGGTGGGAGTCATTCTCCAGTATGGATGCCAGCTGTCCTGTCTCCCACCACCTGCACTGGGTCTAAGGGGCTTAATATTAATAATAATATTAATAATTCATATGTGTATTTACATATATGGATGCTGTCTAAATAAAACCTGATATCTCCAAATGGTAACTACACAAGAGAAGGACAAAATTCAGTGGAACCAGATTTTTTTTAATCACCTTGTGTGTTTAAGGTGGTAGTAACTTCAGGCTCTTGCAGATGGTGCTGTAGGAGGATGATGGGGCTATAAATACCTGCGGGGTGTGAGATTGATAGGATCCATAGATTGGGAAGAGGTGCTACAGTGCAGTGAGTGTCTCGTTCCATGTGTGAAAAAAGGCTCCAGAGCAGATGTTACTGATTGGCTAAAAGGAGGGACTGCATGTGGGCGTGGCCAAAGACCATAGTGTGAAGGAAGTAGCTGAATCTGCAGGTGTATGGAAGCGTATGGTCATACGGGTCTACCAGCAGTGGGAAAATCCCAGTCTACAGGGAATTCTCCTCGGAATTGTGCCAGGGAAGGCATCCACCAAATCTGGAACCCACTGACCGATTCTTTGATGCCGGATTGTCTAAACATTGATGTGGCTACATCCAGAAACTTGTCCAGCATTATTGGTGCTGGTGGAGGTCCTACATGCTATTAGGTATTTGTCAGTCACAGGGGACTGAATTTTTGTTAGCTTATCGCTAATATGTTAGCTTAGGATAATCTGCATGTAGTCGTTTTTGACTGGTACTGTGTATGTACTACATATACTGTATATACATACTGTATGAATGACTACATGGAACGATGGCTATGATGGCAATGAACTCCTAATCTTTGAGAATGAAGGTCTAAAAGCGATTCCGTAACTGTGTGTTGTAGAGAGCGATGGAGCACTGTAAAGCTTTAACGAGGGTTTGGCTCCTCTGCATGGTCTCCAGCTTTGTTCCGCCTCCGCAAGCAGCATGGAGCCGCTTTTCCTGCCCAGAGCGCAGCGCCGTGCCAATCAGAGCCAGACCCTGCACTGGCAACGTGGAGGGAGGTGCTCTGCATTAACCCACAACCTCCCCGCTGCTTCACAGCCACGGGTAATGCACACTGAGGTGCCCAAACGCAGTGACTGCGAAGGAAGTGGAGCTGCAGGGAGCGGCAGTGCTGATACATCAAAGCAGGGGCGGGCGGGGAGGTGTGCAACTTAGGGGGCGCTGACCTGACCTTGCTCCTCCCACAAATACAGTCTGTGGTATCCATGGTTGCTTGTGAAAAACGTGTTTTCGATTATTCATCAGTTGATATGCCATATCCACAAAGACCTCCAAACCTCGTGTGGCCTCCAGACCAGCTCAGGAACAGTGTGTAGACCTTCATGGAATGGGTTTCCATGGCCAAGCAGCTTACATCACCAAGCGCAATGCAGAGCTTGGAATGCAGGGATGTAAAGCTCCACCCCTGGACTCTAGAGCAGTGGAGACGTGTTCTCTGGAGGGACCAATCACGCTTCTCCGTCTGGCAGTCCGATGGATGAGTCTGGGTTTGGCCGTTGCAAAGAGAGCGGTACTTGTCTGACTGCACTGTGCTGAGTGTAAAGTTTGGTAGAGGGGGGATTATGGTGGGGGGTTGGTGTTCAGGAGTTGGGCTTGCCTTAGTTCCAGTGAAAGGAACCCTTATTGCTTCAGCAGACCAAGAGACTCTGGACCATCTCATGCTCCCAACTTTGTGGAATAGTTTGGGGACGGCCCCTTCCTGTTCCAACATGGCTGCACACCAGTGCACAAAGCAAGCTCCATAAAGACATGGAAGAGCGAGTCGGGTGTGGAGGAACTGGACTGGCCTGCACAGAGTCCTGACCTCAACCAGATAGGACACCTTTGGGATGGATTAGGAGCGGAGGACTGAGAGCCAGGCCTTCTGCATCGTCCAACATCAGTGTCTGACCCTCACATATGTGTTTTTCCTGGGAAGAATGGTCAGAGATTCCCATAGGATCAACATTCCTAATGCCTTGTGGAAAAGCCTTTCCCGGAGGAGCTGACGCTGTTATAGCTGGTAGAACACCTGGAGGTTTTGTGTGCAGAAAGCAACCAACCTCTGCATCAACGTAAGAGAAGATGAAGGAGATGATTGTGGACTTCAGAAGGGGGCAAGACCTATGCCCACCTCCCCCTGCTGTCGGTAGGGTCTGCGGTTGTAAGTGGTCTCAGCAGCTACAGTTACTTAGGTGTTCACCTGAGCAACACAACTCACCTGGAGCAACAACAGCACATCAGCGGCTCTACTACTTCCTCAGGCGGCATTGAGGCGATGCTGGGGCTCGGGAGCTCGGTCTCACCTCCTTTCTACCAGAGTTGTGGTGGAGAGCGCCTAGTGCTCCAGCATCAACGTGTGGCACGGAAGCTGACTCTGCTGCAGACAGGAAAGCTCTGCAGAGGGTGGTGAAGGCTGCACAGAGGTCTTGTCCCGGAGTCAGCCTCCCCCACCCACCACCACATCTACACCGGACATCTAAGAAGGGCACCTCCAGATGCAGGAAGCACACTCACTTTTTTGTGGGCTAAAACTGGGTCCTTGGGTGTACAACGACAGACTGAGGAACATCTTTCGTTCCATAGCTGTACCCCCATGTACCACATGTGATGTGAATGACAATAAAGTCTCCTTGAATCCTTGAATGCAAAGGGTGGACAGACATCAAATGAAACCCTATGGGTTAAAGAGTCCTGGGGTATGTCACTGTAAGGTTATCCTGTCGTGTTCCTTGAAGGCAGGGTGGACGATTAATATAGTGGCACCATACTGGCCTTGAAGGCGGATTAATATATAATTAGACAGTGATCAACATAGCGAATTCTGAATAAGACTTAAAGCGCCTCCCGAGAAGGTCTCAGTTCGGTTCGTTTCGTTTGTGGGGCCGCTTAGAGGGGTCTGAGTCCGTTTGCCGTGTTCACATATGCAGAAGAAACCATGACCCAGAGTCCACTTCAGACGCTGAAACGGCCCAAGTCTGAAAACGCCCTTACATTCTTGTTTGTATGAAGCTCCAGGAACGGAAAAAAACCAGGATGCACCTTTTTCTTTGCACTGTCTGGCCTGTTATTGGCTCGGGCATTGGTTAACACCAATTAAACCATGAGAAAACCATGTACTGTTTATCCAGTCCTCTGCAGGCTAAGTGATGCAGAACAGATGAAGATGCATATGTAATTGCTTTTTGACAGTAGCTGTAAATAATGGGTTCATTGCCTGGGTTCAAAATAGTAAATGCACCATTAGAGTTGTGCTAATTGACGTGCCACTTAGGACGTCCACAGAAAGCAGCTACACCACAACTGAAAAGCTCTTTCTGTTTGTTTATCCGTTAAGAAATGAGATAAAAGCAAGAATGGTTCTTTCTCCTACAGCTATTTCAATGGTGACTGATAATCACGGTGCCGAGACATTTCAGAAAGAAAAATTACAAAAGCAAAAACAAATTTACAAGACGTGAAGCGCTTTTACCAGCACCGAAACTCTTACAAACTGAGAATTCTGACGGAAAAGGGGCGGGTCTAACACACAGGAAGTGCTTGTTGTGGACCCTTGTCAATCAAACTGTTTGCGGTGGTAGTGTCAGTATAAAACAGAGACAAATAGGTGACGTCAAAACCACTTAGAGCTGGAGAGGATGAGGAGAGAAAGTGGGCGGTAACGTTAGCTATAGTGGAAAACCAGCTAGCTGCTAAAGCTAAAGCTTTTACAGCCCACGTGGTTTGGAGTCGTCTGTTCGTCTCTTTCTTCCATCTGCTCTTTAAAACTCTAAAGACCTTCCACAGGGAAAACACAAGAGGCCAGCGGATAAAACACGTCCCACAACATGGACCAATCATGCTTTAGCGTCATCACCGCCCCAAACTCCACTCACTCTACCACCGCCAAACAGTTTGATTAACAAGGCACTTCCACAACAAGCACTTCCTGTGTGTTAGACCCGCCCCTTCTGTCAGAATTCCCAGTTCATAAAGGTGTTTCGGTAGGTTCGGTGTGTGTGGTCCAGTCTGGCTTGGACAGAACTTTGCCTTGGTAGAGTTGGGTTTAGACTTAGGCCAGTTTTATTTACTTGGGTTGGTTTGCACCTCAAAACATGATTGGGTGGCGGCAGTTGGGCCGAGAACAACTGCATATTGACAGGTTCAGATCGGTACTGACTCGAAACGAGACACTGTGTCTCCGATCAGGTCGGGTTTGGACAGAGTTTTGTTGGACTTCAATTGGCCTTAGACTAAAACCTGATGAGCATGATGTGGTCCAGGTTTGGATGTTTTTCATACTCATGATAATGGGGTTGTAAATAGAAATTTGATTTTGGGTTCAGGTTCTGACAGAATTAGAGTCTAGAACCATGTACACAGAGTAATGGGACCTTCACATTTAACCCACCCATGCAGTGAAACACTCACATGTACAAACACACCAGGGGCCAATGAGCACACCTGCCTGGAGGGATGGGCAGCCCTAGTGCCCAGGGAGCAGTTGGGGGTTAGGCGCCTTGCTCAAGGGCACTTCAGTCATGTCCTATTGAATGAGGGGATTGAACTGGCAACCTTAGAGTCACAAGGCTGGTTCCATAACCTCCAATCTCCAATCTCAACTTTGCTGTTGATGCTCTGTTTGGGTTCAGACAAACATTCCAGGCCAGCTAGCGCTCCACCAGTAACTACAGAAGAAGGCATCAGTGTGCAGAGCCTGAACAGGTCAGTTATGCATGTAGCTGTTTAAGGGAACACGTAGAACCATTCTCCAGAGTTACTGCGCTGCAGTATTGAACAGGACATGTGTGTTGTAGCGTGAAGTGAGTAGTTGTGCGGTGGTGTTGGTGTGTTGTATGTGTGTTTGGGGATACAGTGGGTGTGTTTTCCCCCGCTGCGCTGAGGTCTGGCGCTGAGGCGGAGTGGAGGGAGATTACAGCGGGGGAGCAGGGACTGATTAGAACGGCCAAAAGGAAGCAATTAACGCATGCGAAGGAAAACTGCAGGCAGAGGCGAACGCTTTGAATAATGCAGGAGGCTACACACACACACACGAACCTGCACACCGCACTGGGACTTTTCATCTCACGCACACAGGCCAGTGGAGTAGCCAGAATTACACTTTCTGGGGGGCAGCCAGCGGGTTTGAAAGCCCAGTGAGAGTAGTGAGGAGGAAGACTACCAGGTAGCCTCCTTATCATATCTAAATATGGTGTAGTAGGCTGTACTTGTGCCTAACTAGCCCAAGCTATACCAATAAGAGTCCAGTAAGTCACTCTGGAGAAAAGCATCTGCTAAATGTCATACGTGTAATGAATTTTGAAGCAACAATTAATAACCGCCAGGTAAACAGAGACATATCATTTATAAGTCATCTTGGAATTAATCTGAGATTATAAACTCACTGGACCAAAAAAGAGTCTCCTGGGACTGAAACGGAGTAACTAGCTATTCAATGCCTTCACGGTAGCAACCAGTAACAGCCTGTGGCAATTGAGAGCTTGTGCTGATTTTGGCATGGCTACTCTCGGACGAAGTGTGCTAGGATGTGGGCCAGCATCCAGTGTTCAGGACAGTCTTGCACCAAAATTGACACAGGTAGAGCCAGATTTGGTGGATGCCTTTTGCGTGGTGTGATCTCAGGTCACAGTAAGGAGGATTTCTGGTAGCACTGTACTTTACAGAGAGGTAATAAGTAGGTGATGATATGGTAAGTTTACGGTAACCATTTTAAAAATCCTTAATTAAATGTCAATTACCCAGTTATTAATATATAATAAATTAGAAATTGTAGCGAGTGTTAACAAGGCTGTTAAGAATTGCTAAAATAATAGTAGCAAGCTGTACTTACCTTAAAACGTCCTGCATATTTTATAGTTTCATTTATCTAATAATATAGTGATCATTTTTTGCTGGTTAACGCAGTAGGTAATACTGGTGAGTGTACACAGGGTCGCTTTACCTTGTCATGTCTACTTACCGGGTTAAATATATTCTGGTCTATAGGGTGGGGCCTACGTGTTGTAGGGAGGAAAGAGGAACCCTTTAGGGGAGTTGTGTTATAACCTGATGGGACGTGTAAGAAACAAGATGGAAATCAGTAAATTTGGATTTTTGTTGTGCTTCATAACAAATACGTGTTAGTTTTTTCGACTGGAATACATTCCTGTACACACGGTCACTAGCGGCATGACCATCCTAAACACACATTACAGAAAAAAAAACTGAAACAGGTGAATTATTATTGTATACTAAGCCCTGATACCTTTTTGGTGCTACCTTGATTATGTTGATTACACCTGCGAAACGAGGTTTGTGTTGGCATGCGCCTACTTGTTGCCCATGTGCTAGATGTTTAACTACATGCCGAAACCACCCTTGCACATGATTTTTCTGGGTAATAACTAATTGAGCCTGACTCATGTAATATCCGTTTAACTCAACATCTGCTCACTTATTATACATGAAGAACTGTAAAATAAGCAGATCACTTTTAGGTACAACTTGTTACCATTATTTTACCATCTCATAACGGCCTTATAAACACTCCACTACAATTTATTATTCAGTAACAGCTAGGAAACTGGCATTTCATTAATGATTAAATACAATTAGTTACTATAAAATATTATTTCCATATGCTATACCAATGCGATAAAGTACCAGTAAATCTGCTAAAGAATTATTTCCTGTAAACGTGGACTACTAGCCATTGGTCTGTATGTTGACTTCTGACTTTTAGGCCACTGCTGGTTTCTGGAGAAGGGAAGAACGTCACTGCGTACCTCCATACACCAGTTACTTCCTTCACACTATGGTCTTTGGCCACGCCCAAATGCAGTCACTCCTTTTAGCCAATCATTAACACCTGATTTGGAGCCATCTTCCACACATGGACTAGACATTCACTGCGCTGGACCACCTCTTCCCAATCTATGGATCCCGTCACTCACAGCCCTCAGGTATTCATAGCCCCATTCTCTCCTGTGAGCTTCTTTACATAATGTATTAGTAGGGTTAGGGTTTGATGGGTAATAGGGTAAGTATTAGTGAACTGCTCTCTTTCAGTTGAAATCTGTTTTTGTGATATCCTGATAACTGTGATCTGAATTCTCAGTGACATTAAATAGTAGTACGCAGTCACATTCCATATACCTTACATTAACTTTTTATAATAATGTAACTGTCTGAAGATCTGAACTGAATATAGGAAAGACCCATGTGTGCCTGTTTTACAGTCAAGTCTATACGTCCATATTGTATTTATAGACCATGCACTGTTGTAGTTAATATTTGATTTTCATTATAGTGAGCTAAATGGTTTCCCTGACTTGACTACTGTTTGCCATCCCCCAATTTTGGGGTCTTCGGGGTCATTCAACCCTTTGCAAATAGTATCCACCTTAAATGGCGCAGCAGTTACTTTCCAGCAACTCAGCTTCCTGTTAGAATTTGCAGATTCCACCTTAAACGGTGCAGCAGTGAAACCTTTCCATTTCACCTAAAATGGTGGAGCAGTAACATTGGAGCTTCTTGCTCGAACTTGTAGGCTCCATCTTAAATAATGCAGAAGTTATATTCCAGGACCTCAGCTTTTTTGTTTGAACTGTTCCATTCCACCTTAAATGGTGCAGCAGTTACATTCTGGCTAGCATAACAGTCATCCTGCTTCTGGAAAGGATTTTGGATATGGGATAATAACAGTGGACGTATGATCACTGTTTGATAAACTCATATTGATATTGTTTATCACTATTGATAAACTCATACCGGTACTTTAAATATCAAGTTTAGTCAGAACACACGCGCACACACACAGACGCACTGTGAACAGCAGGGGAAAGAACACATCATCCATCACGATGGCGCTGGGATAGTGTTTATGACGGGGTCTCCGAGCACTGAGGGAATATGAATGTGTTGCTCTGTGCTGTGTGGGAACGCTCGGAAGCTGTTTTGTTTGTACTGATTTTAGTGCATTTCACTCATCATCCTGAAAAACATCGCCGCCAGTAAGACCCCGCACAGCAAAGGGAGGAAACAGGGGTGTAATTACAGAAGGCTTCATGTGAAGAGCACCACTCGTAATTTACACTCAGGGTTCTCACACTGAGTCCGTTTACCCGCATTAGTGGCCTGACAGGAGGACACTCAAGCAAAGTAACAGAACGTTGATAGACGTCGTATCGTATTAGCATGTCGTATGAATTGGGAATTGTGTTTGCAAGCTGAGTAGAGACTAAAACACAGATAGTGAAATGGGAAGCCCATCCATCCATACGTCACGAGTTCCGCATGATCAAATGGTTAAGCTAGGGTTGCCACCCGGCAGGTAAAATATGGAATAGTCATTCATTTGGCAAATAAATGTTGCGTCCCGTATTAAACCAGTAAGATTCCGTAAAAATGTCCGTAAATTTGTTCCGTATTTCCGTAAATTAGTTCTGTATTTCTGTAAATGTCCGTAAATTTTTTCCGTATTTCCGCAAATGTCCATAAATTTGTTCTGTATTTCCGTAAATGTCCGTAAATTTGTTCTGCATTTCTGTAAATGTCCGTAAATTTGTTCTATATTTCCGTAAATGTCCGTAAATTTGTTCTGTATTTCCATAAATGTCTGATATACACGTTTGTCACACACATATGAGTGCTCACAATCTCTCTCTCCCCCATCCCCCGGAAATCAGCTCAAACACGGGACACACTTTGTTCTATATTTCCGTAAATGTCCGATAAACACGTGTGTCACACATGATTGATCCCGCTCTCCCCAAACAACCCCTCCCTGGATCACTTACAGGACGTGATTTCGCACACGTCACTCACACATGACCCCACCTCCCCGCCCTTTATTTACTTTTCTGAAAGGTGGCAACCCTAGGCTGGGCTGTAAACAAGGTCATTCAGGGTGGTGTTGATGTTAAATGGTTCATGACAGTAGCACTTTCCATAAACTTAAGATAATACATTAAAATGTTCACAAAGCTTAATTAATGTTAGGTAAAGACACAACAACTCTTACATCTTCACTATACATTAGTTAGGCATTTTTAGTCAGCCTGTTAGTAGAGCATGTTTAGTTTTTCATGCCTGCTGGTTCCTCCCCACCTCATCTCCTGAGCTGTGTCTGGAATTGCCTACTTAGTCAGTAGGTACTAGATATTACTCAGTGTGCACTGCTCGACCGGTGAAGCAGTAGGCTCTTATAGTACGCGAGTACGTAGTAACCACGCAACCTCAGATGTACTAACGTCCGCCATCTTGCCAACGTCATTGGACGTAAGACACCATGCCACCACTGTAGAAGTCCCGCCTTTCCTTCATATGAACATGTAACATGGGCTTTACATTCGCCGCAAAACGTTTCATAGCGTTACTCAGTGTTGCACAAAGGGTTGTAGATTACTCGTACAGAGCTGACGCCCTGCTTTCCTCCGTTTATTCTTCCTCAGCTCTGAACGCCTCCACAACGCCAGTGGAATCATGGGATGGCACATGGGTCAATCTCACTGGAAGCAGTACGCTATCCAGGGAACTTTCACCTACTGCGGATTCAGACACACTACACAGAGTATGGTAGTAGGTGCTTTGGGACGCAGCGCTGTTTCCCATAACCCACCACCCGATGTCATCACCATCACATGTTCACAATCCTCCAATCCCATTCAGTTTTTCAGATCCTCCTCCCCGGAGTACTAACACATCTGTTCCCCATTTAGTCTGTTTGTATAAACGCTCCTCTCTCACTGACCCATGGTGAAGTATTGCCAGGCTGTGGCTCCTCCCTGTTGCTATCCTTATTAGCTTCTCTGGTTTACTGTGCTTGACTGTTGCTGGTCTGATTGTTGGCCTGGTGTTGACTTCTGCCTGTTGTCTGACTCTGACTCGGTCCTTAGATGAACCAGCACATTATTCAACAGCACAAAAGTCTAGTTAAGGTGAAATCGTTTTGGATACACGTGTGTTACCAAGCGGTCTAATTGTTTGCTTATGCTAAAGGTGTCTATGCTAAGCTAACGTCATTCAAATTGATTACCGTCTTCGTTATTACGAATTGCACTTCTTGTTTCTTGGTCAGGGCGATAAGGAGATAATGTATGACACGTCAGATCACTCTGAATGCCAGGGTACATCTTGGCTTTACTATTTAAGTCAGAATGTTTGGAATACAAGCTGTGGAAATAATAACCCGTCCCTTTAAAGACTGGGTTTTTTATTTTCCACCACAACCTAGCACTGACACTTTTCAGTTTTGGATTACATCACCGCATCCCAGCCACTCATCACCCCCCCTTTCCCAAGACTCCCTCTGAGAACTCACTGAGCACAGCGTTAGTCCTGTACCCAGACAGTGGAGAGTGATTACCGCTGCTGTGAGCATGCTAATTTCCTGTAGCGCCTCTATTACTGATGAACAATTTCTATTAATACCTGCGCGGCTGCAGACGCGAAAAACCAAGAGACCTGTTCACGTCTGCAGTCAAACAGGCCTCTTTAGAACAGGCCTCTATAGAAACTCTTTATCACAATAACAGACGTCTGATTCATAGCATGTCTGAGTCTCATAACTGCATTTAAAACAGCACTTCATGGAAAACGGGAAATGTTAAAATGCAATCAGACCATCTCTCTCAGTCTGCCGCAGAAACCCTTATCCATGCTTTCATTTCCAGCCGTTTGGGCCACTGCAACTCCATCCATCTGGCTTCAACTCTTCCTCCTTTTACAAACACTGCCCGTCTCCCCACCCGCACCAGCTCACCATGACCACATTACCCCCGTACTCCAGCATCTCCACCAGCTTCCTGTAAAATACCGTATACAATTCAAAGTTCTCCTGCTCACCTACAAAGCTCCGAGCCCTCTCGCTCTCACCTGTCTGATCTCTCCTTCTCACCTGTCTGATCTCTCCCTCTCATCTGTCTGATCTCTCCTTCTCACCTGTCTGATCTCTCCCACTCCCCTGTCTGATCTCTCCCTCTCACCTGTCTGACCTCTCCCTCTCACCTGTCTGATCTCTCCTTCTCACCTGTCTGATCTCTCCCTCTCACCTGTCTGATCTCTCCCTCTCACCTGTCTGACCTCTCCTTCTCACCTGTCTGATCTTTCCTTCTCATCTGTCTGATCTCTCCTTCTCACCTGTCTGATCTCTCTCTCTCACCTCTCACCTGTCTGACCTCTCCTTCTCACCTGTCTGATCTCTCACCTGTCTGATCTCTCCCTCTCACCTGTCTGATCTCTCCCTCTCACCTGTCTGATCTCTCCTTCTCACCTGTCTGATCTCTCCCTCTCACCTGTCTGATCTCTCCCTCTCACCTGTCTGATCTCTCCCTCTCACCTGTCTGATCTCTCCCTCTCACCTGTCTGATCTCTCCCTCTCCCCTGTCTGATCTCTCCTTCTCACCTGTCTGATCTCTCCCTCTCACCTGTCTGATCTCTCCCTCTCACCTGTCTGATCTCCTTCTTCCTTACAAACCCTCTCGCTCCCTCAGATCTTCTACAGCTGGGCTACTCCCAACTCCGTCATCCAACCTGCATGGCTTCGCAGACCGAGCACTTTCCAGATTTGCTCCTCGACTCTGGCACTCTCTCCCACTACTGGTCAAGCAGTCCAATTCACTCTCTGTATTTAAATCTAATCTTAAGACACATCTCTTCACCCTCGCTTATGACCTGCACGCTCACGCTCAGGTTGTCTGCTTCTATGTCTTTGTTGTTAACAATGTTTCTTTGTTTCTTTCCTGTATGACACCTACAATCAACCATAAGTCACTTTGGGTTTGTGAAAAGCGCTATACAAAAATGAAGTATTATTATTATTATTATTATTATTATTGTTATTATTATCATAATTCTTGTTATTATTATTACTATTATTATTACTATTATTATTATTATTATTATTGTCATTATTATTATTATTATTATTATTATTATTATTATTATTATTATTATTATGATTATTATTATTATTGTTATTATTATTATTATTATTATTATTATTATTATTATTATTATTATTATTACATTGCAGACCCAAGATATTTCATGTTTGGTGTGGTCAGTGTCAATGACCTTCTCAACATACCTGTACATCCATTACTGCAATTCAGACCTGCAACACATTCCTAAAAAAGTTGAGATAGATAGATAGATAGATAGATAGATAGATAGATAGATAGATAGATAGATAGATAGATAGATAGATACTTTATTGATCCTGAAGAAATTTAGCAATAAAGCATGTTCCGCTTTGTAATAATGATATTCCTTCTCATAACACTGAAGAAGATGCCTCAGCACCGAGGATATGTGTCTACAGTCGTTAAACACCCTTTGTGTGCCTAAACCACGCCACGTTTTAAACATGGCAGTATATAGTTTAACAGTATAATCTAATAATATGATATGGCATAATTTCAATTTTATTTAATTAGTGTTACATAACTTTAACTGCCTGTAGAGGGCGCCCCACGAGACACTTACAATGGGTTCAACTTCCTGTTACTATGGATGGTGTGCCGAACTCTGCCCGAGGAATGCTGTGAACCTTCTCTGGAACAGGGATCTGCTCAGAGGACACTCGTTTTTTTTTGCCAGCCGCAGCCGGCTCGTAAAAGACTGGTCCCCTTGGCACTGAAAAAAGCCAAATGGAAAGACGAGAGAGGAGAGAAGAGACAGAGAGAGAAGAAGAAGTGAGACGAAAGTGAGGGGGAGAGGAGAGTGGGAGAGAGACAGGAGACAGAGAGAGAGGAGATAGAAACGAGAGTAGTGTAAATGGGGTTTGTAAATGTGTGTGTTGGTTAATGGTGGTGTGGTGGGTGTGAAGTTGTATGGGGATAGGTCCCCTTGGTAATTGGGGGGGGGGGAATTACATGTTGTGTGGTGAAGGTTGTTTTATAGGGTGGTGTGGTTGTGTGGGTAATTGAAATTGTGTATGGGGTTGGGGTCCCTGGTAAATGGGGGGGTTTTGGTGTTTGGGGGGGTGTGAAGGGTTTTTTAAAAGATAGGGGGGTGGGTGTGGGTGGGGGTGGGTGGTGTGTGGTAATGAATATATGGGGTGGGGGTGTAATGGGGTTTGAGTGGTTGGGGTGGTGAGTGGTTATAGGGGTGGTGTGTGGGGTGTGTTGGGGGTGTGGTGTTGGGTGTATGAATATATTTTTGGTGGGTCTGTATGGAGGTGGGGTGTGTGTGAGGTGTAAATAGGGGGTGGGTTGGTGGTGTATGAAAGATATATGGGGTGGTCCTGTTATGGGGTGGGGTTGTGTGTGGTTATAGGGTGGTTGTGTGTTGTGTGGGATGTTGGTGGTCTGTATGGGGTGTTGTGATGTG
Source organism: Prochilodus magdalenae (assembly GCA_024036415.1). Lineage (NCBI taxonomy): Eukaryota > Metazoa > Chordata > Actinopteri > Characiformes > Prochilodontidae > Prochilodus > Prochilodus magdalenae. The sequence goes on along the minus strand of JAMWET010000005.1, from coordinate 4,158 downwards.
TGTGTGTGGTAGGCAGTTGTGGTGTGTGGGTGTGGGTCGTGGTGGTCTGGTATGGGTGTGGTGTGTGTGGTTCTGGGGTATAGTGGTGGTGTGTGTGGTGGTGGTCCCTGTATGGGGTGGTGTTGTGTGAGTGAGTGTATAGGGTGGGGTGTGTGTATGTTGTGGTGTGGTGGTCTGTTATGGGTTGGTTGTGTGGTGTGTGTATAAGGGGTTGGTGTGTGTGTGGTGGGGGTGTGTCCCTGTAGTCAGGTGTGTGTGAGTGTATAAGGGTGGGTGGGTGTGTGTGGTGATGGTGTGGATTGGGTGGTGGTCTGTATGGGGTGGTGTGTGTGTGTGTATAGGGTGGTGTGTGTGTGTGTGGTGGTCTGTATGGGGTAGTGTGTGAGTGTATAGGGTGGTGTGTGTGCGTGTGTGAATGTATGGAGTAGTGTGTGTATGAATATATGGGGTTGTCTGTATAGGGTGGTGTGTGTGTGTGTGTGTGTGTGTGTGTGTGTGTGTGTGTGTGGTGGTCTGTATGGGGTGGTGTGTGTGTGTGTATAGGGTGGTGTGTGTGTGTGTGTGGTGGTCTGTATGGGGTGGTGTGTGTGTGTGTATAGGGTGGTGTGTGTGTGTGGTGGTCTGTATGGGGTGGTGTGTGTGTGTGGTGGTCTGTATGGGGTGGTGTGTGTGAGTGTATAGGGTGGTGTGTGTGTGTGTGTGTGGTGGTCTGTATGGGGTGGTCTGTATGGGGTGGGGTGTGTGTGTATAGGGTGGTGTGTGTGTGTGGTGGTCTGTATGGGGTGGTGTGTGTGTGGAGGTGTTGGGGGTGTAGTAATTTAATGTGAAGCTATCTGCAGAGATTTTATTTATTTAGTTATTATATTTTGATTAACAGACGACTATAGGAACAGATGTTCATTCCTGAGGGAGATATTTAATATCAGCAGTCCTGTTGAACTAATACACTACGAGACTAATTAATTAGACTACAGCTTATACATTAAGGCTGTTAAACAAATAGAATAATTAATCACTATTATCTGTGTATCTCGTTTGCATACATATGACTCATAGGAAAACATGGCCTCCGGTTAAAAGCCATGCACAGAAACGTGGATCAGCTTCTTCAGAGCATGCTTTCATGATCCACCCTGAACACAGACTCACACGGAAGCAGGGACGAGCACAGAGAGGACATAAACACATCAGTAGCTGCATATACACTCAACGTCAGAAGAGTAGCTGCACCCAGAAGGAGGTGTGGGAGTGCGGTGGTGTTGGGAAGGAAGATAAAGGTGGCCAGGATCAATAACTGATGATCAATTTAGACTGATATGATCAATATTTATTGTGAGGCTAACACATACAGACGTCTGTCTTCTCAGTATGGTGGTGCAGGCTGGCCATGCTGGCTAACCGATACATGCCGGACGTCTCGGTATGGAGCTGTAGAGGTTTCCTAATGGGGGGGTGTCTGTGATAATCCATCCCATGCCAGCTTGTGAATATCCCTCACGTCAGTTCCTGCGTGCAGATCGTGCTGGTAGGGGGGGAGGTGGAGGGGACACCAGACCTTTCTTGTACGTGTGACAACAAAACCGCTCATCTTGGTGCTGGACCACGGTGCCAGTCCACAACCACGGGGTTCGTTGGGCTGTGCTCCACCAAGACTAATGCGGGGACTCGTCAATTGAAGATGAAACCCCACGCTGCCATTCTGAGTCACTCCATAGACAAGTCTGGTACGACACCACTGCAGTATTTGGTGATCGTGTGTGATCGTTGGCTGTTAAGATGACGTGCTCGGTATGGTAAAGGTCGTGCGTGGTGCAGCCATCTGCCAATGGTGCTGTCACTAACAGGACATTCTGGAGGACACCACTGCTCACTGGAGGTCTGTAATTGTGGCTGATGGGTCAGTCAGGTACTGTCCTAATCTGAACTGTGTGGAGGGAGCTGGATCTCTCACAGGTGCGAGCAGGTTGCTGCACAGCAGTGCTTAAACGGCGTGTGTTCTACAGAGTGACTGGTAGAGAAGCAGCCATAAAGGAGGAAGTGAAGTACCATCATAAATACAGGAGTGATTATCAGTGCTGAGTGTGCAGACTGAACACCTCGTACTTCACCTGTGTGTTTATATACAGTATTAACACAGTTAGCATGTTCTGTGGAGCTACACATCACAGACGAATACACCTGTGTGTTCTTTAAGCCCTTTACAGAGTGCTTATTACTCAGCTATTAACCTTCAGTTATTACACAGTTATTACTACGGTATTACATAGTGACTACTATGGATCTAATCTGGGAGCAGGATTACTATACAACCACATCCACCTGTAGTCCTGTGTTGTGCGGACGTAGTCCTGTGCTTGGGCTAGCCATCTTGTGCTAGCCATCTTGTGCTAGCCATCTGCCAATGGTGCTGGCACTAACAGGACGACTCATGGAGGGTCTCACGTCTGAAGCAGTGGCTGCTGGGTCAGTCCGGTACAGCGATAAGGCCCGTCTTTGCTCACAGCCGAGTTTCTCTCTGTCTTTCTTTCTTTCTTTCTTTCTCTCCTTCTCTCTTTCTTTCTTTCTTTCTTTCTTTCTCTCCTTCTCTCTTTCTTTCTTTCTTTCTTTCTTTCTTTCTCTCCTTCTCTCTTTCTTTCTTTCTTTCTTTCTTTCTTTCTTTCTTTTTTCTTTCTCTCCTTCTCTCTTTCTTTCTTTCTTTCTTTCTTTCTTTCCTTCTCTCTTTCTTTCTTTCTTTCTTACTTTCTTTCCTTCTTTATTTTTTCTTTCTTTCTATTTTTCTTTCTTTCTTACTTTCTTTCTTTCCTTCTCTCTTTCTTTCTTTCTTTATTCGTTCTCTCCTTCTCTCTCTCTTTCTTTCTTTCTCTCCTTCTCTCCTTCTTTCTTTCGTTCTCTACTACTTTCTTTCTTTCTTTCTTTCTTTCTTTCTTTCTTTCTTTCTTTCCGTTCTTTCTTATCTTTCTTCTTTCTGATCGTCTCCCTTTCTTTCTTTCTCGCCTCTTTCTTTCGGTCTTTCTTTCTCTGTGCTTTTTTCTTTCTCTTCTTGTCTTTTTTTCTTTTCTTTCTTTCTTTCTTCTTCCTTTTGGCTAAATTTCCTTCGGGATCAATAAGTATCTATCTCATCTATCTATCTATATATCTATCTATCTATCTATCTATCTATCTGTCTATCTATTCTATCTATCTATTCTTCTATCCTATCTTCTTTCCTCTCCTCCTTTCATCTCTTTCTCTGTGTGCCTTATTCGTTCTCACTGTTTGCAGAATTGATGACATTCCTACATGTGATTTGGAGCTAGGTAACATGTATGTTCCGTCCTGGAGACCAAACACTATACTCCTTTCATCATTCTTTGGCCGTCAGGTCCCCACACAGAGTTAAAAACTTGGTCACAACGCACACTCTATATGTATGTCATGAAGATGCGGTGCTGCAGAAAATCCCCAGTTAAATCTCTGCAGCTCCGCTTTGAAGTTCCTCCATACGGGTGTGGAGGATCCATACGAGCTTCACTGCTCCCAGTTCTGGGTGAATTCTGACAGCTCTGAGTGACGATGCAGAGGTTTCACCACTGAGAGAGGGGGGGAGAGAGAGAGAAAGAGAGAGGGAGGGAAAGAGAGGTCGGGTTTGTCAGGGACAGTGAAAGAGCGAAAGAAAAAAGTGTAGAGGTAATGGAGGCAAAAAGAAAAGGACAGAGAGAGAAAGAGAGAAATAGAAGAAGGAAGCGAGTGAGAGAGAGAGTGAAAAAGAGAAAATGATAAAGATAGAGAGATAAGAGAGTGAATGAGAGAAAAGGAGACAGAAAAATAGAGATGGAGAAAAGGAGAAAGAGAGGAAGGAAGAAAGACAGAGGGAGAGGGGAAAAGAAGAGAGGGAGAAAGGAACAAAGCTCAAGCAGAAAGAGAGACAGAAAGAGGGGTAGAGAGAAAAGAAAAAACAGAGTAAGGAAGAAAGAGAGATGAAGAAGAAAGGATGGGAGCTATTCTCCTCAATCTATCTCTCTATCCCTGTCTATCTGTCTCCCTGTCTCTATCTGTCTCTCTGTCTCTCCTCTCTCTCTTTCTCTGACAGCTGGGTGTGACGGTGAGCCACCCTTCCGACAAAAAGGGTGAGCAGCCAGCAGTTATTGCAGCCTCTCATGTAGCCAGATACTAGTGCGG
>JAMWET010000004.1:0-26870 GCA_024036415.1 Prochilodus magdalenae | reverse complement strand
GTCACAAAAGGACCTATCGCGCGAACTCTCACTGCCCTTTACTGTATGACTGTATTACTGTGTGACTGTATGACTATATGACTGTATGACTATGTGACTGTATTACTATATGACTAGGACTGTGTGACTGTGTGACTGTGTGACTGTATGACTATGACTGTATTACTATATGACTAGGACTGTGTGACTGTATTACTGTGTGACTGTATGACTATGACTGTATTACTATATGACTGCATGACTGTGGCTATATGACTGTATTACTGCATGACTGTATCACTGTGTGACTATATGCCTGTATTACTGTGTGACTGTATGACTAAATGGCTTTATGACTATATTACTGTATGACTGTATTACTGTGTGACTGTATTACTATATGACTGTATGACTATGTGACTATTACTATATGACTGTATTACTGTGTGACTGTATGACTGTATTACTGTATGACTGTATTACTGTGTGACTGTATGACTGTATTACTGTGTGACTGTATGACTATATGGCTTTATGACTGTATTACTGTATGACTATATTACTGTATGACTGTATTACTGTGTGACTGTATTACTGTGTGACTGTATTGCTATATGACTGTACGACTATGTGACTATTACTATATGACTGTATTACTGTGTGACTGTGTGACTGTATTACTGTGTGACTGTATTACCATATGGCTTTATGACTGTATTACTATATGACTGCATGACAATGACTATATGACTGTATTACTGTATGACTATATTACTGTGTGACTGTATTACTGTGTGACTATATTACTGTGTGACTGTATTACTGTGTGACTGTATTACTGTGTGACTGTATGACTGTATGACGGTATGACTGTATGACGGTATCAGCTTGAGTAATAGGAATACAGTGGAGCTCAGAGACATGGCTGTAACTGTATGTGTGTGCTGGTGTGCACGTTTCAGCCTCTAGGGGTTTTTGGGTATCGGCAGCTCATGGTCAATACGTCAGTCAGCCCTGGCTGAACAGCGCTGGCCACAGATGAGGATCAGAGCGTACTTCCTGATGAAGTCTGTCACTGAATCTCGGGTGTTTACAGTGTGCGGCGTTACAGTGCTGGTTTGTCCTGAAGGTGTTTGAGTTTAGAGATGCGTCTCACATATTACATTACACGTGTCAGGGAAGGTCGCTAGGCCGCGGGGTCACGCTGCGTGTGTGTTTGGAGAACCTAGGCAGCTCTTCTCTGTTTGCAGCGAGAGGGCAATTTTTTACGGGCTAGTTTATGTGCCCTGCGCAGCTGGAAGTGTCAGGTACCATACATCATTCTGTCCTGACCAATCAGATCAAAGGTAAGGTCACCTTCAGCCATACTCATAAACAAGGGAAGAGTATAGGCTGTAGTTCTTCACAGTTCTGAAACATGATAAGCTCATAGTCACCTCTCATAATAACTCAGATCTACTCAGCTGCATTCTCGCTCTTTCTTTGTGGTAAGAAGAAAAACACAGTTTGGTGACCCTGGGCTCTAATGTTAGCTCGCTAGCTAACCTAGCTAACGTTAACACCTACCGACAAACACCAAACTGGCTGTCTGTAAAGACCCTTGATACAGTCTGTGGGTTTTAGAAGGTGCTTCTCGCTATGAATCCACATCTTTGTGCTTTGGAGATAACTAGCTAAACCAGAGCTAAGGCTAGCTTGCTAGCTACAGCAGAGCTTGCCAGCTAAAGCTAGCTGTTTACCTTCTTGCCAGAAAGCTCATAACAGCAGCTGAGAACCTCAACATGAGGATCACACGAGGTTCATAGCAAAAACAACCTGCGCAGGAGATCTACAGGTAGTCCGCTTGACTTTTGCCAGTTGGTGCTAAGGTTAGCTAGATTAGCTGGGTTTGCTAGCTCGCTAACATTAGAGGCCAGGGGCTCCAGACTTAGATTAAATGAGGATATGAGATTAGATAAAGATGATGGCATAATGCACTGATATCCAGTTAGCTGTATATTACGCAGCTTGTGCTGTATTATGTTACAGTTGGCACTGTTACCGATAGTTCGGCAACTAAAATTATTCAACCAAAAATGATGAAACAACATCTATGGTGTTCAAACGAATACGTGAGAGACAGAATCATTTATACCAAGTAAAAGGCTTTTTATGTAAACGCATGTAGACGGCAACGAGAGAGAAACGTTTACTTAGCGTCAGGGCTAGCGCCATCTGCTGTAGGCTAATACCCACTGCAAGATTAAAGCATTCCAGAGAAAAGGAACTCCAGACAGCGAACAGGACCGAGCCGCTACAGCGAGGCAGACAGACAGCAACTTCTCAGCACGTCCCTCGCGCCCGCTCTCGGTGTGCGTGCCCACATCCTCCTTAAAGAAACACAAACCTTTACAACAACGCCATCAACTCGTGACCAGCGTGGAGTGAGACACTCTCCGTGAACGCAGCAGACGTGGCGGCCATATTGTGGCTTGGTGGTGTGTCTGCTGGGGTTAAAAGGATTCAGTGTTGAATAAATATCTTTAATCTGCAGTTTAGTAATAATAAAACAGATTCATTTATCCAGAGGTGAAAACAGGGGCTCAGTTAATGAATACCCTCTTCGGTATCCGGCCTCATGTTTCCTCCGGGGCATCACAAGCTACTGTTCATGATAGTCACTAAAGCACAAAATTATTTGGAGCACCTCACCCCCTCGAGGGTCCGACCAAGTTCCACCCACTACCCACAAAAAATCCCCTGGGAAACACTGGGACTCGTTTTTGGTAGCAGCACTGTGTTGGGCAGGGAACTGCAGCTGCCTGTACATGCTAGCTAAGCCTCAGTCTGAACCCCTCATATACCATTTGGCCTTAATTCATCAGTGGGTAAATATCAAACATGGCCAAGCGTTCCCAGAATGCCCAAGCGTTCCCAGAATGCCCAAGCGTTCCCAGAATGTGCTCATGAAGTGCCACAGAACACCGGTCGCCGTTAAAACGGGCTCCCTTAAATGAATGTTAATGTGTTTCTTGATGTTCAGCTCCGCTGTTAGAAACGTACCTCATGTCCAGAGAAGCGTGCATGTGGGAATGGTGAGAGCATGATGGCTATGATAGCATTCCTAGCGTGGAGCGACATGACTGTGGACGACCTTAGCGACCTCTCCTGATCTCTCCCTCCCCCGTGCTGTAGGTGGCAGCATAGACAGTGACTGTGCCTTTGAGGGCGACTACGGCGTTCCTCCTCTGTCCATGGCCGAGGGGCTCCAGCACATCCGGATCATGGAAGGCGTGTCCCGCTCCCTGCCCTCATCTCCGCTCCTTGCTCACCAGACGGTCAACGTGCGGCTACAGCCGGTCAAGAAGATCAGCGGCGCAGCCACAGGTAGGACACTGTTCCGTGCTCACAGGCATGATGCCAGTTTGGGTGCAGCGGTCAGTGCTTGCGGTCCTCCAGACCCTGCCGTCTGGATGATTCCGGGGGAATTCTACCAACGTTCCAAAATTTCTGCATGCCTAAATAGTTCTTCAACATTCCATATAACACTCCGAGGACGCGTGTAGGTTCACTGGTGGCTGGCGAACACCTGAACCATCTCACACCAACCCCATCACGTGATGGTGACGTCTCGGGCTGAACCATGTGGGAATTTGGGTGGGGTTCCCCTTCAAGGTGAACGTGGAGGTGAAACACTGACGCACTGTGACGTGCTTGGTAACTCTGTATCAGGGAGGGGCTCCGAGGTAGCTGAGCGTTTCTGCCCCTGATAGGCGGGAGAAGGAGGCGAAACATGATATTATTGGTCAATGTTATTTGTCCCACCCTACAGTGCGCGGTGATGTCATCAAAAACCAGTAGGCGTTTTAGAGGCGGGGCTAAAGCCAGTTCTGATTAACTGGGTGAAAAGGAAAACAAGTTCCCTGTGACTGAACTGCACCTGATACCATGTGACACCTCCACCAGCACCAGTACCAGCTGGGACTGGATTGCGCATGCACTGGACGAGGTTCTGGATGTAGCCACATCAGTGTTCAGACACTCCTACATCAGAGAACTGGTCAGGTAGTCCAGATGTGGCGGATGCCTTCCCTGGCACAGTTCCGAGGAGAATTCCCTGTAGGCTGGGATTGTATCCACGGCTGGTAGACCCGTATGACCGTACGCTTCCACACACCTGCAGATTCAGCTACTTCCTCCACACTATGGTCTTTGGCCACGCCCACATGCAGTCCCTCCTTTTAGCCAATCATTAACATCTGCTCTGGAGCCATTTTCCACACATGGAACGAGACATTCCCTGCACTGTAGCACCTCTTCCCAGTCTATGGATCCCGCCACTCACACCCCACAGGGGTTTATAGCTCCCCATCATCCTCATGTAGCGCCACCTGCAGGAACCTGAAGGTACTACCACCTTAAACACACAAGGGGACTCGTTTATTGTCGTTTATGTGTCCACTCTTTACCTCCTTTACTGCGTCCTTATTTCAGGAGACTCTCTTTCAGTGAAACAGCTCATGAAGTTGTTGGGGTTCTAGACTCTGGGGTGGTCAGTCCATTGTTCTGAGAACACCAGCAGCTTCTTTGTTGGATGTGTGGGTCTCCTTTTCTCAGTGAGAAGCTTCTCGAACAGCTACACCTCCTTTCAGACCTCCATAGCGTTGGAACACCTGTGGAGGTTCTCAGATCTGAAGCAGTAGTGGAGCTCGATGTTCTCCTCTCTCTCAGAGATGGAGGTGCTGTTCATGTGATGGGGACAGTGTTGGTGTGTCTACCAGGGTTTTCCAGGTGGTTGTTAGGAGCCCCCGTTCTTTTGGCTTCCTCCTTCCGTATTCAATTGGATGATCTGGGGTTGGGAAAGAGTAGAGATGGGCGGTGTCGAGGCTGCAGCTGGACGTTGCGTCTCAGGGTGACCACCAGGGTGTGCAAACGTCACGTGTTAATTGAATACATCTTGAGGTGAGTGAATTTCAGACGGGGTGGAGTGGGGTGGGGGGCAGATGGCTCCGTGTTTATTTTTGGCGTTCCCCGTAATTGCGGTAAAGTCATTAGTTTGAAATGGTAATGAGCGCCGGGCCCGCTCTCCTCTGATGCATGGGTGCATGCGCGTGAGCGGACCATATCAAAGTGCCTCCCGACTCTACCGTAACGTGAAGCGGAAAGCACGTCGTTAGCGGTGGTGCGCCTCGCTGGGTCGGACACTAAATGCCGATTTTGTTGGTGCTTTTCCTGACGATGGTCTTTCCTCTATCCCAGTGATTCCCAAATGTCGGCGGATGCATTTAATGCATATGAAATATTTGGCTTTTGATGTTCACATTTCATTTAGTCTTCCTTTCATTTCCCTGACAACACCAACAGCCCTGCGCCTCCACTTCCTGAGCGAGCGCGGATCTCTGAATGCTGAGTGTGCCGGAACCCGTTCCCGGGTTTCTGGATCGCGGCTCTGGAGTAACCGTGTGAGGGATGAATGAGCGGGTGTGCGGTAAACGTGCTCTGATGTGTATTTTGTTGTTTGTTTGTTGTTATTTGCGTCGGAGAAGGCGGCGTATGACACAGATAATGTTCCAGCCTACGGTCTTCCAGAAATAGCATCAGCAGGGACGAACGCTCGGCTGTGGTTGTTTTCCCGCTAGCCGCGAGACTGTCTCGCATCCTGTTATCTCCTTTAGCTCCCGCCAGCCTGTAAAAGCCAGTCCTAGATCTGCTCTGTCTGGTCTCTCTGTCCCTCTCTCTCCTTCACTTCCTCCGACAGTGTCTTCTTCCGGCTCTTCCCAGCCTCTTCCCAGCATCTTCCCAGCCTCTGCTATGATGTCCATGCTGGGAATACCGAGCTACCTTCTTCCTATAGCTGCTGAGGGTCCATAGTTGTCGACGTGGTGCCCTAAAGCGTTGCGCAGTTCTTGCGAGACGTTTCGTACATTCCATAGCCCTACAGTGTTCCGGACCGGGAATGGGAATGACCGAGAAGCCGTTCTCCCTGTTATGAGTCTGAGTTCCATCGGAATGATCCGGAAGCTGAGATTTTATTGGGAAAGACGCTACATAGTTCTGCTTTGAGGGCTTTTAGACGTCCTAAAATCCTTGTATGTTGGGTCTGACTTTGAACGAGGTCAGTTCACGCTTGTAGTGAGCTGCTTGTATGTGGCCCCTTTGACTAGCGCTTAGCCGTTAGCATTTTGGTTGAGCTGGCGAAGGTCTAGATATGTCCTGCGATGTCCCCCGCGTCCTTTAAGGGCTCCGCCGTTCCGTGTTCTCAGGAGTGAAAACCCTAAGTCTGATCATTCTGACTAACATGCTGATGGATGCGTCCGAGATCACCTAGTACGTACTAGGTTCAACCCAGTGCATCCTGCTGGACTGGTACAACGTCCTTTGACCTATGACCTCCCACCACCACTGTAGAAGACACCTGTTCACTAAAGCCCGCTCACCTGAGATACAGTTCTGTGCTTTTGGTACGACAGGTAGCTGGGCTGGCTAACTAGCTTGTTTTCACTGCTAGCCTCGCAAGTTGCGTTGATGGTGCAGCTCCAGCTGAATCTTGGGATAGCACAGGTCATCCAAGGAATTTTCCTTTACCGCTTGATGGACACTATGTATTTGGACACACTAGCCATTCCCGCCCACTGCTTTGTTGTACTGTGGTGTGTGGAAGTAGGCGTGTTCATCGCGTAGCCCCTCCCCTTTAACGTCATAAGCAGGGACTAGCGGACCATCAGGGAACAGTCACCGGATCGGACAGAGGGCTGATTCCAGTCCTGAGCTGTGCTGGTGAGGTGCTGGGGGTCTTTAATTCCAGCCTAGCCCCCTCCAGCGGTAATCTGGAGTGTTCTCTCCGCAGCTCATTAGCGATTCTTTGGTGAAGCTGCCACGCAGGGCGTCTCATCTCCATCAGTAAGAGTCAGGGCTTTATGAGCGAGCCGTTTCATCCTCCCCTGCTTATTCATTCCCCGCGCGTTCATTAGACGGGGAGCAGCCGGGCGCCGCGGCTCACAAGATAAACCTCGCTGCGCCAGCGGTCTCCGCCGTCAACACGGATCAGGGATCAGCTGCCTGTCGGAGGACGCCGGACTTTCCGGAATGTTTATAAAGGCCCCGAAATCCAGAACCCCCTCCACTCTCACCTGGAACCCAGCCAGGTCTGGCTAGTCTGATGTGTAAAACCAGTGTCATGTGGTTCTAGATCAATTGGAGCAGAGTGGGTGTGTTTTGTGATTATATAGTTCTAGATAAATAAGAGCAGCATGCATTGTAATGTATTTATGTGGTTCTAAATAAATAAGAGTAGTGTGCATTGTAATGTATGTATGTGGTTCTAGATAAATAAGAGCAGAGTGGATGTGTTCGATTATATAGTTCTAGATAAATAAGAGCAGTGTGCATTGTAATGTATTTATGTGGTTCTAGATAAGAGTAGTGTGCATTGTAATGTATTTATGTGGTTCTAGATAAATAAGTGCAGTGTGCATTGTAATGTATGTATGTGGTTCTAGATAAATAAGAGCAGAGTGGATGTGTTTGATTATATAGTTCTAGATAAATAAGAGCAGTGTGGAGTGTAATGTTATTATGTAGTTCTAGATAAAAAGGGGGAGTGTTGATTGTAATGTGATTGTAGTTCTAGATAAATAAGAGTAGTGTGGAGTGTAATGTGTTTATGTGGTTCTAGATAAATAAGTGCAGTGTGCATTGTAATGTATGTATGTGGTTCTAGATCAATAAGAGCAGAGTGGATGTGTTTGATTATATAGTTCTAGATAAATAAGAGCAGTGTGGAGTGTAATGTTATTATGTAGTTCTAGATAAAAAGGGGGAGTGTTGATTGTAATGTGATTATGTAGTTCTCGATAAATAAGAGTAGTGTGGAGTGTAATGTGTTTATGTGGTTCTAGATAAATGAGAGCCGTGTGGAGTGTAATGTGATTATGTAGTTCTAGATAAATAAGACCAGTGTTGATTGTAATGTGATTATGTAGTTCTAGATAAATAAGACCAGTGTTGATTGTAATGTGATTATGTAGTTCTAGATAAATAAGAGTAACGTGGAGTGTAATGTGTTTATGTAGTTCTAGATAAATAACAGCAGTGTGGAGTGTGCTGTGTTTATGTGGTTCTAGATAAATAAGAGGTGTGTTGATTGTAATATTATTACATAGTTCTAGATAAATTCTAGAGTTCTAGAGGTGTGTGGGAGAAAGGTTCTCTGTAGCTTCGTTGTCATCCTCACTGATCCTCGTTAGGCTAAAGCTCCAGCTTGAGGGAAGACACTGGAACAGGTTCTGGCCAGCGTGTGATGGATCAGTGACGATCTTCCTGGTTCTAGAAAGGTGCTGATCCAGCAGGGTGGGTAGTGTGACTCCAGTGGTCTTCTCTGCAGACCCTGATGGTGCGCTGCAGTCTGCGAGTGTTCTGTTTGGTGGCTGAGCTGCCCACGCTGTGATGGACGGGGTGATGACGGGTTCTAGGTTGGCAGTGTTCTATCAGCTCCTGGGACAGGTTGAACTTCCTCAGCTGGCGCGGGATGTTCATCGCTTGCTGGGCGTTCCTGATGATGGAGCTGATGTTGCAGTCCCACTTCAGGTCCTTGGTGATTGCTGTATCCAGGAACTTGTAGGACCCCCACCACAGTCACAGTTCTGTCCGGGGTGGTGGTCTCTTTCTCCTGCCCTCTCCTCCTCCTCTTTCTTTGCTGCTGCCTCTCCTCATGTCTCGTGACTAGAGTGAGAACAGACGATCTGTGTCCGCCTCTCCGTCTCAGCTGCCAAACAAAGCACAGCACGTGGCCCTGACCTTTCTGAACCAATCGACCGGGCCCCAGGCCTCCTCCCCCGAGGTGACCCCCGTCCTGCCAGCCCTGGCTCCTCCAAGGGCTTCGTCCGGCACCGCCATGGTCCAGAAATCCCCCGAGCCTTGGTCGGGATGATGATGCCGCGTCACTTTTGGCTCGGATACATGCCGGCTGCAGCCATTGTGCCGCGTGGGCCCCTGCAGCGAAGCCTTCAGTTCACCCGGAGCGCCGCGGCGTCGTGCTGATGCGGCCTCAGAATGGCTGAGCTGAATTATTGACCTTTAATCAGACCCTGTGTTACATGTACAGGTAGCGCTCTGCCGGGCCGGGACTACGGACAGAACCTAGTATGGGTATGGTATCTCCAGTACACCATGAAGTTCCCTCCACCTGTACACTAGAACCTCTGACTGAAGTAGAACACCATCCGGGTATCTCCAGTACACCATGAAGATAGCTCCACCTGTACACTAGAACCTCTGACTGGAGTAGAACACCATCCGGGGATCTCCAGTACAGAATGGAGATAGCTCCACCTGTACACTAGAACCTCTGACTGGAGTAGAACACCATCCGGGTGAAGAATGGAGATAGCTCCACCTGTACACTAGAACCTCTGACTGGAGTAGAACACCATCCGGGGATCTCCAGTACAGAATGGAGATAGCTCCACCTGTACACTAGAACCTCTGACTGGAGTAGAACACCATCCGGGTATCTCCAGTACACCATGTAGACAGCTCCACCTGCACACTAGAACCTCTGACTGGAGTAGAACACCGTCCAGGTCTCTCCATTACACCATGAAGATAGCTCCACCTGTACGCTAGAACCTCTGACTGAAGTAGAACACCATCCGGGTATCTCCAGTACACCATGAAGACAGCTCCACCTGTACACTAGAACCTCTGACTGGAGTAGAACACCATCCGGGTATCTCCATTACACCATGTAGACAGCTCCTGCAAAACCTCTGATAGTAGAACACCGTCCAGGTCTCTCCATTACACCCAGAAGTAGCTCCACCTGTACGCTAGAACCTCTGACTGGAGTAGAACACCATCCGGGTATCTCCAGTACACCATGAGTACAGCCCATGACACTAGATCTGAGGAGTAGAACTCCCCTGTACACCATAGAAGCTCTGACTCTGGGAGTAGAACACCATCCGGGTATCTCCAGTACACCATGAAGTTCCATCGCCAGAACCTCTGAGGTAGAACTGTCTCCAGTACACCATGAAGATAGCTCCACCTGTACACTAGAACCTCTGACTGAAGTAGAACACCATCCGGGTATCTCCAGTATACCACGAAGATAGCTCCACCTGTACACTAGAACCTCTGACTGGAGTAGAACACCACCCGGGTGTCTCCAGTACACCATGAAGTCCTGAAGTCCTTGTGTTGTCCTGCTGTTCCGCTCTCTGTCTAGTACAGGTGCAGGACCTTGTAGAGGTGGAGTGGGGCTGATGGGCTGCTTGTGGATGGCTGGAGCTTCTCTCTAGCCGGAGTCCACGGAGCACATGCCGCTAATTCAGTGCTTCAGGTTCCGATCCTGGTATCCCTGCCTGGATCTGACGCTAATTAACCACCATCAATACAATTACCACCATCCCTATGGATTCCTCCCAGAACTGGGCAAAATTACATTAGGCTCTCCATGCCCATTAGCCCACATGATGAAATTACACCACCCAGCCACCTCCTCTCCGTCTGCTCCCGCCTCCCCCTCCATCCATTCCACAATTAAAATGCTATTATTAGACTATTGTCTTGTTTTCAGCGCTGTGATGTCCCGAACGCTCCGTCCCCCCCAAGCGCTTCACAGCGAGAACACAAAGGACCGCCTCTAAAAGCGCTTAGCTGCAGGAGCACTCACCGCCACGCGTCTTCATCCCCTCGCTTCCCCTCCGCCACTTAATTCCTCAACCTCGGAATCGCCTTCCGATTGCCCCCCTCCCCTTCGACCCCGCCCCGCCCTCTCCGCGCTCCTGCCCTCACCCAGTCATTTGTACAGCTAAATGGAAATGTGACATTTGCAGGCGGCGGAGCATTCTGCAGGTGGAGCACCGAGAACAGATTGGTCCTGATGAGACAGTCACAGGGAAGACAGGGAAAAAGAAAGAGAGGAAACAGAAGGAATGCCAGATTTGGATTTGGTTGATTTTGAAGGTCACATGCTCCGCGTGGTGAACGCTCGGATGGAGTGGATCATATCCGGGTGGAGAGAACACCTCAAACCAGGACCAGGTACCTGAGTTCGGCGTGTCAGGAATTCCAGGCCCAGACCAATGCACTCATCATCTACGGACCAGCTGCTCCGGAAAGGAGGGGCGGGATTGCGGTGGAGTGACACCAGGCCTTCTGGACGCGTGACAACAAACTGACCACGGTGCCTCCACACACGGATTCGTAGCTCAATCAAACCCTCCGCAGCTTTCAACATCAATACCTGACCTTACTAATACTCAATCAAATCCTTACAGCCATGTTCAGCCCCCGGTGCTCAGTCCTGCAGCAGAGACTCCTCATTAGGACCCGTGTTTCAGGAGTGACTCCAGGGTTAGTCACGCGTGCGAGGCCTTCAGAGGCTTATTGCTTTTGTAAATTGCAGACAGTGTGCCTCTGAATCATTAATGATGCCTGCAGAACCTTCGGAACCCGCTCGAGTGTGTCGGCTCTGTGCAGAAGGACGATGTTGGTGCGGCGGCTCCGGTGTTTATCATGCAGGGCTGACTTTCAGAGGATGGAGGTGAGATGAGGTCGGGAATGTCTGGCCATTCCACTAGAACAAATTCGCTTATCAGGTAAGGCGAAGAGCGGGACGAGCGCGGGCCGGGACGAGCGCGAGCCGGAGAGCGCGGGCTGGAGAGCGCGGGCCAGACGAGCAGGGGCCGGAGAGCGCGGGCCGGACCAGCGCGGGCCGGACCAGCGCGGGCCAGACGCCACGTTAGTATTCAGCCCAGGTTTTAATACAGGCGGACTGTTTGTGGCGGGAAATGAATCATTGATGTGCCTCAGCCTCCTGCTTTTCAATGTTTGATGTGTTTTGAGCGACCCCGAGTCTCATTTAGAGAACGCAGACATTGTGTTCTCCTCCAGACGAAGTGCTGTCCGGTAACTGGAGCTGGATTAAAACTGTCTGCCCATTAATAAGTGACCCTGAAGTGTCTCACTCCATGTGTCCTCTGTCCTGTTCAATGGGATTTGCTGCAGCACTCCGAACGTGAGTACTGGTCATTAGTAATAATGAGCTCACTGGACATAAGTGTGTGGACACTGTGTTCATACTGGTAGTACCTACAGGCTCCTGCAGATGGCACTGCACGAGGAGGATCCCTGTGGGGTGTGAGTGACGGGATCCATAGATTGGGAAGAGGTGCTACAGTGCAGGGAATGTCTCGTTCCATGTGTGGGAAAACGCTCCAGAGCAGATGTTAATGATTGGCTAAAAGGAGGGACTGCATGTGGGCGTGGCCAAAGACCATAGTGTGAGGAAGTAGCTGAATCTGCAGGTGTGTGGAAGCGTACGCTCATACGGGTCTACCAGCAGTGGATACAATCCCAGCCTACAGGGAATTCTCCTCGGAACTGTGCCAGGGAAGGCCTCCACCAAATCTGGACCACCTGACCAGTTCTCTGATGTGAGAGTGTCTGAACACTGATGTGGCTACATCCAGAACCTCACCCAGTGCATGCCCGATCCAGTCCCAGCTGGTACTGGTGCTGGTGGACCACTGATTAGGACTAGGGACTAGAGGATGACCAACACTGCACTGTGCAGCAGCAGATGAGCTATCGTCTCTGACTGTCCATCTACAAGGTGGAGCAGCAAGGTAGGAGTGTCTAATAGAGTGGACAGTGAGTGGACACAGTGTCTCAACACTCCAGCAGCACTGCTGTGTCTGATCCACTCACACCAGCACCACACACACTAACACACCACCACCACCATGTCAGTGTCACTGCAGTGCTGAGAATGATCCACCACCCACATCATGCCTGCTCTGTGGGGGTCCTGTGGGGGTCCTGACCATTGAAGAACAGGGTAATACAGTACACAGAGAAACAGATGGACTACAGTCTGGACCTGTACACCTACAGAGTGTCCTGTATGGTCAGTGGAGCTGGTGAATGACGATGGAAGTGCATGCGAGATGCTAGCAAGGCCTGTTAGCCGGAAGTTGGCCGGGTAATGATGTATACAGTGCCAAAGCGAGTCATGTGAGTAGAAGTAGGTGGGATGTAGTTCATAGGAAGAGATGGTCTTCCTTTAGTCTGTCCCTTATGCTAATCTGAGCGTCCAGTCTGGAGCTTCGCGGAGCCAGTATCCCTGTTCACTGGCTGTAGGGAATGGTTGGAGATTAGCGGAGGGCAGTGGAGTAATCTGACCCAGCTTTGCCCTGCCTCGTTGCTTTCTCTCCGAAGCAGCTTTGCTGCGAGTGACCGTGTGACGCTGTGCCATAAACCCAACTACGCAATATGTAGTCTGTGCTGGAATGGCTATGAGGGTTCGGGTGACATGGTGGAGAGAGCGAGAGCCGACAGTGGGAAACGTTTAGATGTGAGAGCGAAAAAAGGAAAGTTGGATGGCTGCAGAAGTCCGCATTATAATTCCGAACGGCGCATGAGAGCGAGCAGCGAGCCTGTAATCTCTCAGCAGAAGACAAAAAGAGGGGGAGAGTGAAGGAGGAGGAAGAAGTGCGGCTACAGAAGTTCCCAGCGAGGGCTCTGCTGGATGCTGAGATGGACGGTATACATATTGAAACGCTCTGTAATAAATAGCAGGTCTGATTAGTCATCCCGGCCCACCGCGCTGTTCCGGAGTCTGAGTGGGAGATGGACGCGCTGCTGGAGAGATCAGCATTAGAGCCTGACCGATCTACATCGTTCCGATTTCTGTATCGGCTGATACATAGAACCCACATACTGTGAACCTCAAGCACTGACGTTCCACATTCAAATCCAAACCCTGCATTCCCAAACGAGGATGGAGGAAAGCGCCGACTGTTACCGCAACATTTACACACCGCCATAATGGAGCTACAGAACCAACATGGTGGACCATGTGGAGAAATCCAGCGTTCCAGGCTGTAGATTGGGAATGTCGACACTTTCCGTTCCCTTCCCAAGGAACCCAACTGTCAGCGATACATGGTGTAGGCTGAAGTTGCTTCCTATTCACCAGCTTCCTAATCCAATGTCCCATTCCACCTTAAATACTGCAGTTAGAGTGTAACTGTGGCACCATTTAAGGTGGAGCAGAAAATTCCCAAACCAAGCTGGAGAACAGGAACTCCATCTCCCACATCTTTAACAGGATCCCGGAACACCTTTAATCCTGCAGTCTGCACATTCCACTCCGGACAGATTCCCAAACCTCTCTGGACAATATGGAGCAGCTCCGCTCAGCGTCTGACCCTGAAGAGAGGAGCAGCTCCACCTTAATTAGCACCACCACCCCAACAGCAGCCTGTAAGTAGCAGCCATGCTGTGTGATTGTATCCGTGTGTGGCGGTTGGAGCAGATCATCTTAAACTGAGAGCTCCATAGTGAGGATCAGCTTTACTCTACTGTGTGTTGGTGTCCAGATGAAGCCGGTAGCTAGCACAGGGAATGTTAGCTACTAGCATTAGCGCCAAGCTAACTAGCATAGCTAACTAAATAGTATGAGGGCGGAGCTTATTTACACAGAGGCTCATTTTATTTAGTCTGTTTCCACATGGTGCTTCTGTGTGATCGTTGTGGGCGTTGTCTCACTGTAAACCAGCCAATCAGAGCACAGCTCATCTGATTATTTAAAAAATACAGCTGTTTTCATTCTTGAACCAGATCGCAGGGTGGAAATGGCAATGTAGAACCGCATCTCGGCAAACAGTCACATACCTATTATCTAGAACATTAGAGAACACTACTGAATGATTGCCTTCTTGAAGGTTTTTTACCAAAGGCAGTGGTTCTATTTGGAACCATTTAGAGTTCTGTATAGAACCACCGCATGCCTAATTGGTTAAATGCACAGCGAAATGGTTCTTGACTGATGGAGAGTGGAACGTGTAGAACTTTATTGGCAGTGCTTATTACAAGCTTGTCACCGAACCCTTTGGGTTGCTAAGAACTAGAGATCCTCCAAACTGATATTAGGATCGGATATCGTTCCCAATTGGGGTATCAGATAAGTAGGCCGATCTTTGGAACCGCTCTATTCACTTTAATTGGTCTGCTGCGTGTGCCATGCCATACATCAGCAGAACGCATGCAGTGCGCTGGAAGACTTGGTTCATAAACAGGCGTGCTGCGTGCGGATGGATGGGTGGGTGGAGGATGTTTAGTCCAAGCCTGCACACTGATTCTAATTTGTCGTACCAGGCAGGATCTGGCTCTCCACTGTTCTATTTAGAACCCTTTAGAGTTCTGTATAGAGTTCTGTATAGAGCCACTGCATGTTTAAAAGGTTATGTGCATGGAGGTTCTTCAGACTGACGGAGATGATTGGTGAGAGGTTCTATATATCCACCCTGAAGAACACGGTTTATGAATTCAGCACTGGGACCAGATTAGTATCTGGTATCGGCCGATACACAACGTTTATGTATCGGTATCGATATCAGAACTGAAGGTGTATCGGTTCATCCCTACCACTGTGGAGAAACATTAAAGCAGGGAAAGGTTCTACATAGAACCACGTGTGTAGTAGACATGGTGACCCCTGGTTCCCATCACCACCACTGTAAAAAGCCCCCCACACCCAGAAATATGAGTTGGGGTCTGCTGAGTACGAGGTGTGCTGTCTGGATGGATGGGTGGGTGGAGGATGTTTAGTCCGAGCGCCTGCACACTGATTCTAATATATCGTACCCGTCAGGATCTGGCTCTCCACTGTTCTATTTAGAACCCTTTAGAGCCACTGCATGTTTAAGTGGTTATGTGCATGGAGGTTCTTCAGACTGATGGAGATGATTGGTGAGAGGTTCTATATATCCACCCTGAAGAACACGGTTTATGAATTCAGCACTGGGACCAGATTAGTATCGGGTATCGGCCGATACACAACGTTTATGTATCGGTATCGATATCAGAACTGAAGCTGTATCGCTCCATCCCTACCACTGTGGAGAAACATTAAAGCAGGGAAAGGTTCTACATAGAACCACGTGTGTCTATGTGTGTAGTAGACATGGTGACCCCTGGTTCCCATCACCACCACTGTAAGGAGCACCCTCACACCCAGAACACCGGCTCCTCTGTGTCTGTACTGATCGCGCAATCTTCACATCAGTGGGGGTCTGATGAGTACGAGGCGTGCTGCGTGCGGACGGATGGGTGGAGGGTGGTTAGGCCGAGCGCCTGCACAATGATGCTGGTTGTAGAACCGGGCGGGATCCGCCTCTCCATTGTAAACAGGCCGCTGTTTGGTCACGGCGAGCGGTCTCAGGTTCACGGTTCGGAGGGTGAGGTGAGGTTTCGGTGGCCGGAGGCTGTGCTACCTTAGATGGACTGATGTCATCCATCAACAGCCGTCTCCCGTATCTCCCGTATCCATAACCACCGTCAACCTGCTGTTCAAAGACTATCCCAAACACTTCCATATCCCTGCAAGGCTGTCCCTCTCTCGCTCGGCCTCTCTCCTTCAGTCCGGGATGTCTCTCTACCCCCTTCCTCCCTCCCTCTCTCTCCCTCTCTCTCTATTTTCTCTCTTTTTCTCTCTCCCTCGGCCTCCTCCCCAGTGGTTGCCATGACAACAGCAGCACTGCGCCATTCATGGGCTGTAGCAGCAGAGACATGAGCTCCCTCACCCTCTCTCTCGCTCTACCCTCTCCATTCGCATCCATCCCACGGTGCAGCTCCGTCGCGAGGTTCTCCGCGTCCGCGATTCGCTAGAACGTCCAGGAACGGCGGAGGAACCCTCGACCCGCCTCAGGGAACGGGTTTGGAAGGTGGTCTTTGCCCACCTCTGGTCTTTTCCGGCCTTCGTTTGCACGGCTCCGGGGGAGGAAGATGTCTCCTTGAGGCTCGTTTGGGCCGAGCTGACTTTCGATTGCGTGGACGTACACATCGCTGGAGCTCGGACCGCCCGGGAGGGGGTGCGGGGTGTATGTGTTTGTGTGGGCGCACGGCGAGGCGTTGTGGATGAGCTGGCCATCGCTCAGGCGGCTGCAGGGGCTGTGTGTGTCTCTGGACGGAGAAGGTGACGGAGGAGAGCTGGTGCCCTATGCCAGTCTGGCTGCCCAATGCGGGAACTGGTATGAGCATGGTAAGCTGCCGAACCCCACCCTGTATATCTGCCTCTCTCGCTCGCTCTCTCGCTCTCCCTCTCTCCTCTGTTCAGGCTGTATCTTCCCTGCTGCTTATGTCACTGTGGAGTGTGGGCTATTCTGCATGCCTGAGCTTGTCTGAGGCACCTAGAACCGGTTCTGTCCATGCCGCGAAAGCCGGCGTTGAGTTGGTGGACTGCTCTGAAGCGTACCACAGTGTCTAACTGCGGGTCGGTCATGTTCGCCGGGGCTGATCGGCCTGAGCTGCAGAAGTGACGGGCTGGAACTTAACCATGCCAAGGAAAGAACCTGTGGGAGGTGGTGGAGTGTGCGGCAGCGTTGCGCTTAAACGTTCCACCCAACACGGACATTTGTTCAGTTTGCTCCAGATGAATCAGAACTGAGAGTGGGTGAGTGGTGTAGTGTTAGTGCGTGTGTGGTCAGGAGGATGCTCTGCCCTACGTGGGCTGAACGCTGATGCGTTTGTTGAATGGTTCCTCTCGTGTGTGTGTGGTTGTGTGGTATGAATGCACCTGAGCTATTCATAACCCGCCGGTGACGCGCCTTTTGGATGCCGAGTCAGGAGTGCAGGCTCTACAGGTGAGAGTAAACAAAATGTCCCAGTGTATTTATAGAGCAGGCCAGGCGGCGCTAGTCATCGCGCGGTACCCTCTAGACCACACAACGGAACCGTCTTCCATGAATGCGTCTTGCGTCACGAGAGAACCTCCAGATCACTCGCTTTAATGTATCGTATTCCAGATCGGCCGCTAACTGGCTTCAGATCCGAATGGTGCTTCCGGTATTCCTGCTAGTTAGCTAATTTAGCTAGCTGTTTATATCTGATCAGGAATCCTGTCCAGGATTTGGTGGAACGTCCGGTCAGGATGCTTTAGTCTTGATATCTTGGGTATCTAAACCCTAGGCTAATGAGCTGATCAGCTAGCGCTCTTGAACAGGCTAGCACAGGGGTCAGCAACTCCTGTGTTACGAAGAGCCATTTTGTTCTGTTCAGCCAAAATCAAGCCGCCTGGCGGGCCCCAGCATCCTACACACCTGGCAGGTATAAATATCTTTGATGTATTTGGAATATCTTAAAATGATGGTTCTGATTGTTGTAGCTCATTCCGGGCAGTTTTAACTTTCAGTTATATATGTATATATACCTCTGTATTTTAATGGTATATATGTTTTATAGAGCGAGATTGTGACACTATCCTGCCACATAATTGGATCGAATTATTTTTGAAAATAACTAAAATGATCTGCTAGTATAGCGAGACAACTTAGCATGCTAATATTACTAACTATTAATAAAGTAAGAAATGGCTGGAAATCGGATAGATAACCTTAAAATTAGTTTTAAATCATTAAAATATCGTTTTAATATATATCAGTAACGTATAAGATCATTTTTCCTGCCACAATATATATATTTTTTAATTCAAACTATGTTTTTTTTTAGGCTAAAAACATATAATATAATAAGTTTCTTCAGGGACTTTTATTGTGAAGCCTTCTTTCATTAAAAGTTCAGAGACAGCACACGCAAACAATATAAAATAATTTTTCCTGCCAAGATTTTTTATTTGCAGTGATTTTATTGGTGTATAGTTTTAATATTTTGACTGTAGATACATTTTAGTATGTAGTAATATCCTGTTATAGGTAAACATATAGAATAAGATCAAATAAAATAAATAATAATAATAGAAAATAAAGAATACATTATATTATATTATATTATATTGTAATTATATTGTAGTGTAAGTTTGAATATATTGACTGTAGATATATTTCAGTATGTAATAAAATCCTAATTTAGGCTAAAACATAAAATATATAATGTAATATATGATTAATATAATATAATATAATATAATATAATATAATATAATATAATATAATATAATATAATATAATATAGATAATAATATATAATATAATAATGTTATAATAATATAATATAATATAATATAATAACAGAGTCCAGAAAGTGTTTGTTCTAGATTACTGGTTTCTTCAGAGGACTCTTATTTTGAAGCCTTCCTTCACTAACAGTTGAGCTGAGTTGAGTTGAGAGCATTTGGATGGATTTAGTCTCTTAGTGTTCCCACAAACCACCACATGGACTTCTCAGAGCTTCTCAGAGCTTTAGCTGGTACGCTGATATCATGCCGGTCAGCGTTCCAAAAATGAAAGAATCCGAGGCTGCGGGTGGAGGAATTCCAGAAGTGGTGTAGGAACAGCGTGGGGCAGTGCTAGCAGTGCTAACGAGATCATGATAATAACCTCCCAAAGTTCGTAGGAATGATTCAGACCTCATCACTCACGTCAACACGTCTCCCATCCCGGATCACAGGTGACACTGGACTGGACAGTGAGACCGCTCCCCAGCAGGGTTGCCAGATTGCTTCTATAGGTTCCAGCCAGAGGAAGTTCATGCCCACACCATAAGGCAGGAAGTAGACAGTGCAGAAATAGATCCAGCTTCTCCATGATACAAATTAATACGCCATTTAAATTAGATATCAGCAAACAAGCTTCCGGGTATTCCGAGCTGCCGGAATTTGAAACCAATTCATCATTGTCTAGTAGGAGCTCCCACAATCCCATCAGTGTGTCCAGAGCACTGGCGTGTTGTGGTGTGTGGTGTATGATAGGGTTTATGATCTCGTGCAGTCGGAAAACCAAACAAACCCTGCCATGTGAACTGGAAGTCTGGGTTTGCTCCAGATCCACATCCTTAACATTCACAGTGCACACAGATCGGGCAGGGTAGGGATATGGGCGGCGCCTCCTCTTAACCGGAGCGAGCCAAATGTTGATCAGTCAGAGGTTTGGTTACCGTTTTTACCCAACCATAATCCGCACAATTTGGTGGAAACTGGCTTATCCGGCTACACGGCTGCCTGGTTGAAGGACTTCCAGCTTTTCCCAGTGTTTTTCCCACCGTTGGTGGGAATAGGGCTAATAGGGCTAATACCTGCTTCCAGAAGGAGGTGTGGGAGTGCAGGTGTGTTGGGAAGGAGGATAAAGGTGACCAGGATCAATAACTGATGATAAATTTAGACTGATATGATCAATAACTGAGCTACACATACAGAAGTCTGTCTCTCAGTATGGCGTCGGGCCGCCGTGTTCGCTAACCCAACACGCCAGACGTCTCGGTATGGAGCTGTAGAGGTTCCTAATGGAGTCCTGTGATAACCCATCCCATGCAGCTTGAACATCCTCACACAGTTCCTGCAGATGGTGCGGTAGGGGTGGAGGTGGAGGGACACCAGGTCTTCTGGACGTGTGGCGACAGACCGTCCATCTTGGTGCTGACCACGGTGCCTCCACACACGGATTCGTTGGGCGTCTCCACCAAGACTAAAGCGGGACTCTTCACTGAAGATGACCCGCTGCCATTCTGAGTCACTCCATGACAGTCTGGTACGACACCACTGCAGTCTTTGGTGACGGTGACGTGGTGTTAAGGACAGTCGTGGTAACGGTCTGTGTGCATGTAGTCCTGTGTGGTGCAGCCGTCTGCCGATGGTGCTGCACTAACAGGAGGACTCATGGAGGATACCACTGCTCACTGGAGGTCTGTAGTGGTGGGTGTTGGGTCAGTCCGGTACAGAGATGAGGCCCGTCCTTGCCTACGTCACATGTGTAGCCAAATTTGAATCATTAGCATGTCTCACCATGTCAAGCCTACCCACCACGTTTCACTCCTGTTGGCTGATTCCTTCTGGGTGCAGCTGTTCTGCTGGTGCTGAGGTTTCTGCTCCGGAGCTTCCAGGGCCGTGAGGGTTTAATGTTGGATTAGTAATAATGATAATGTTATGTAGGAATGTTTGGATCCAGCTTTTTAATTCCGATATCAGCACCCTTACGTAAACTTGGCATATCGATTGATACCCTAGACCCATCCTGGACTAATTAACCATACCCCTCAGGCATCAGGATGGACTGTACTGTAGTTAGCATGTGACAGAATTCCGACGTTCCGGCTCACTCCATGACGTTGTTCCAGTTTATAGGTCTACCAGCACACTGGACACATGCTGCTGATGTATGGCGTAGCACACTTCGCAAACCAATTAGGGTAAATGGAACAGCCTAATTATCCGATACCCCATTCGGGATCGATATCCGATCCTAATATCGGATCAGTGCATCCCTAGTTTTATTTAGACAGTGCTTTCCCAACCTCAAGATCATTTACGGAATCACTGATAAAGAATACCGGAATGATCCAGAGATCAGACTTTCCTCTGCTGGTGAGTCTCGGCTGAAACACTTTCCGGGAAAGGCCTGGCTTCCCTCGGATGGTGGGAACACCTTTTGCTCCAGTTACCTGCATATCCCAGAAGCCGGTGCACCCGCTCCGATGTAAGCAGCGTATGATTATATAACAGGATTATACAACATGATGCCTGGCGAGCTATCCATGAACTTCCCCGGAGTCTAGGTGTCCTTAGTTTTCCTGTTCTTCGGAATGAAAGGGGCGCTCCATCAGATTTTCCAGACTACTCCAGAATGGGTGTTTAAGTGATCCAGAGTGGGTTTGGTGTGAGGTGGTTTAGATTGGTTCTTCACAGTGGTGGTGGTGATGGGAACCAGGGTTCTCCATGTCTACAACACGCATATAGACACCAGTGAACCTACAGTTCTATGTATTTAGAACCATACGTTTCATGCTTAAATGGTTCTCGGCACCAAAACAGGGTTCTGCTGTTGTTACAAGCTTGTATCAAAATAGAACCATCTCTCCATGCATATAACCTACTAGGCATGCAGTGGTGGTATACAGAACACATGGTTCTAAGTAGAACCATTGCCTTTGCTAAAGAACCCTCGAGAACCATCTTCTTTTTGGTACCGTTTAACATGGAGGTAAATTTTTTTGCACAGGAAAAAATACAGCCTGAAATATTTCCTTGCAGTATACTATACAAAGCCCCCGGCTTCGGAATGCTGATGATGGAAAAATCTGGAAAACCTGAAAATACCAAGTTTCCATTGAGGGACTATTTTACCTGAGAGCACCCTGCAGCACGTATCCCTCCACCATGAACGAATTTTAGGAATCCTGATTTTGGCCAAATCCCTACGGCAGAACTACAGTAAAGCGGAGCCTCAGGCATCACACCGTGCATTCATAACCGGATCATGGAATATCATGGGGGAGGTGCTAAACGCTGGAATTCTGACTCTGTTGGATTCTATATGCATTTCACAGCCAAACACTCCGGATGACGTTATAGAGGCTCCCGGCTGAGGGTGGGTGATCCAGGTGGCTGATGACCCTTAACAGGGCTAGTCAGGACTGTCCTTGGTTATTCCCATGAGGTCAGATCCTGGCAGTACGGATGGTGTAGGTCTCCTCAGACAGAGTCGGGAAGTTGGCGGGAGGTTGGCGCGTTCGCTCCCCTGACAGAGTCGGGAAGTTGGCGGAAGGTTGGCACGTTCGTTTTCCTGACAGAGTCGGGAAGTTGGCGGAAGGTTGGCACGTTCGTTTTCCTGACAGAGTCGGGAAGTTGGCGGAAGGTTGGCGCGTTCGTTTTCCTGACAGAGTCGGGAAGTTGGTGGAAGGTTGGCGCGTTCGCTCCCCTGACAGAGTCGGGAAGTTGGTGGAAGGTTGGCGCGTTCGCTCCCCTGACAGAGTGGGGAAGTTGGTGGAAGGTTGGCACGTTCGTTTTCTGCGAGTCGAAGGTTGGCATGTTGGCATGTTCGCTCCTCTGACAGAGTGGGGAAGTTGGTGGAAGGTTGGCACGTTCGCTCCCCTGACAGAGTGGGGAGTCGGGGAAGTTGGCGGAAGGCTCCAGCTGACAGAGTGGGAAGTGTTAATTTTCGCTCCCCTGACAGAGTCGGGAAGTTGGCGGAAGGTTGGCATGTTCGCTCCCCTGACAGAGTCGGGAAGTTGGCGGAAGGTTGGCATGTTCATTTTCCTGACAGAGTCGGGAAGTTGGCGGAGGGTTGGCATGTTCACTCCCCTGACAGAGTCGGGAAGTTGGCGGAAGGTTAGCGCGTTCGTTTTCCTGACAGAGTCGGGAAGTTGGCGGAAGGTTGGCACGTTCGCGCCCCTGACAGAGTCGGGAAGTTGGCGGGAGGTTGGCGCGTTCGCTCCCCTGATGTTGGCGGAAGGTCGGCGTTAGTCATGCGCTATCGCGGTTTGGTTCCGTGCTGGCCTTGTGGCCCGCGAGAAATAACTCATGAGTGGACATCGCGGCGCGGCACCTCTGCTCCGGCTCCCTCTGCTCCGGCTCCCTCTGCTCCGGCTCCCTCTGCTCCGGCTCCCTCTCCTTCTCCCTCAAAGCACAAAAGGTTGGAACAATGATCCGTTCATGAGCCGGGATGGAGGAGCTGACTGTGATGGGAAGGGAGATGGCCGGTTCCTCTCCTCCCAGATTCGGCCGGCTGACGGAAGGGTGTTTTTTCCTGATCAGATTCATCAGCTTGTATGGGGCTCGAGGTTGTTCGCGGTTCGCCTCCCCCGACAGAGTCGGGAAGTTGGTGGAAGGTTGGCGCGTTCTCCCCGGAGTGAAGGTCGAAGGCGTTCTCGTTGGTTCAGTGCTGGGTTCTGGCCCGCGAGAAATAACTCATGAGTGGACATCGCGGCGCGGCACCTCTGCTCCAGCTCCCTCTGCTCCGGCTCCCTCTCCCTCAAAGCACAAAAGGTTGGAACAATGATCCGGTGTGAGCCGGGATTGTGTGCTGACTGTGATGTGTGGTGATGGGCTATGTTCCTCTCCGCCGGCTGACCCGGGTGTTTACCGATTCATCAGCTCGTATCAGCTCGTGTCTGTCTGTGTGTGTTGGGTTCTGGTGAAGTGAAGTGTTCTGTGGCAGTGTGTGTGTGACAGAACTTTAATAGGAGTGTGTGTGTGTGTGTGTGTGTAATTGTGTGTCTGTGTGTGTGTGTGTGTGTGTGTGTATATGTGTGTGTTCTAAATTCTAATGAGTTTGGACTTTCCTATTAGCATAGCCACAGTGAGCCGTAGTGTACTAGATAAAACATCTGCCCAGTTTGGTCAGTTCCATCCATCGTCTGTGGTTCTCCGTGTGGTGTGAAGGGGAAGTGATGTCCGATTCAAACAGTTGCCGTGTGTAGTACCAGTGTCTGTACACACTGACTCCCTCTGACTGAGTAGACCTGTGCGGTACAGTCGTTACCGCGGTTATTGTTTATTAACGAGTCGTAGTTTAAGTGCTTGTAGCTCGCCGGGTTGAAGACGTGTGAGACGGTAGAGTCTTTAAGATTACCGACTACATCCGTTTAGTTGAGGGTGTCTTGACGGGTAGTGTACATGTAGGGCACTCTATCACTCCAGGCTTCATCGTTCCATTGTCCAGGATGAACTGTGGCTGAATCCCAGATTGGTGTCTGTTGGCCATGCGATGCCCTGCGTCACGTGTGCGCTACGTAGGGAGCAGGGAGTCTTCTGAGACTCAGCCAGTGTTGTTCCTCGGCCCTCGGACGCACGGCGCGTTGTTTTGAATAGTAGAGGGATGTTGGGGATTGTGTGTAGACAGACCCAGACAGGGAGCATATATCGGTCAGCTGGCTTGATAAGGTCGGCACCCTGCTGACTGTCTGCCACCGCTGGACCACCCTCGGACCACCCTCAGATCCTGGGTACAACAAATCAGACTTTAATTTTAGAACACAAACACACATTAAATATCACAAACCAGAACGGTTCTACTGAGCAGCGGAGGCTCGCCCGTTCACCATGCGCCAGTTCTGTGTTCACTGTTCTTCAAATCAAGTCCAGAAAACTACTGTCAGTGTTCTAGATCGTTCTAGATCTTTCTCTGTGCTGAGAGAGGAAACATTACTCAGTTATCGTTCTAGATCTTTCTCTGTGCTGAGAGAGGAAACACTACTCAGTTATTGTTCTAGGTCTTTCTCTGTGCTGAGAGAGGAAACACTACTCAGTTATCGTTCTAGATCTTTCTCTGTGCTGAGAGAGGAAAGTACTCAGTTATCGTTCTAGATCTTTCTCTGTGCCGAGAAGAGGAACACTAGTCAGTTATCATTCTAGATCTTTCTCTGTGCTGAGAGAGAAAAAAAAAGTACTCAGTTATGGTTCTAGATCTTTCTCTGTGCTGAAAGAGCAAAAACTACTCAGTTATCGTTCTAGATCTTTCTCTGTGCTGAGAGGAAACACTGCTCAGCTGTCGTTCTAGATCTTTCTCTGTGCAGAGACAAGAACACACTACTCCGTTATCGTTCTAGATCTTTCTCTGTGCTGAGAGGAAACACTACTCAGTTATCATTCTAGATCTTTCTCTGTGCTGAGAGAGAGAAAAAAAGTACTCAGTTATGGTTCTAGATCTTTCTCTGTGCTGAAAGAGCAAAAACTACTCAGTTATCATTCTAGATCTTTCTCTGTGCTGAGAGGAAACACTGCTCAGCTGTCGTTCTAGATCTTTCTCTGTGCAGAGACAAGAACACACTACTCCGTTATCGTTCTAGATCTTTCTCTGTGCTGAGAGGAAACACTGCTCAGCTATCGTTCTAGATCTTTCTCTGTGCAGAGAAGAGGAAACACTGCTCAGTTATCGTTCTAGATCTTTCTCTGTCAGAGAAGAGGAAACACTACTCAGTTATCGTTCTAGATCTTTCTCTGTGCTGAGAGAGGAAACAGCTGGAGTTGATAAGCTGAGTTACAGTGCTTTGGTGGCAGTGCGTTGTGTGAGCTACAGTGCGTTGTGTGAGCTAGCTAATGCGAAGGAATGTAGCTACCGCTAACTCACACTGCCAAATGCCAAACTGGCCCTTTGTGGAGAGCTGGGACTAGACTGTGGGGTTCATACGGTGTTTCTTATTACAAACCCACATGTTCCGGTTGTTGCTGCGTTTATGTGCTGTCCATCTAAAGCTAATAAAGCTAGCCTTAGCTGTAGCTTAGCCAGATAGCTATCTTTACCGGCCCTTCTGTGACTGACAAGCTTGAGAGCTGAATCAGAAAGACCTGACTTCATAGCAGGAGCCCCCCTCAAACCCCACAGGCTATATCGAGTATCTGGAGAGGGCCAGTCTGGCTTTGACAGTAGGTGCTAATGTTAGCTAGGTTAGCTCGCTAGCACTCCAGCTCTCTGGGACCAAACTGTGTTTTCCCCTAACTGGTGTTGAACTGTAACTCCAGCGTATCACCTGCCGACTCTCCTCTCGTCTTTCCCACCACAGTGAACGATCTAGAACCATAACTGAGCAGTTCTGTTGGGCTCTCTTCCCGCTGCCCACTTGCTATCAGGGGGTCTGTCTGCAGGGGCTGTGTTCGTGTCATGTCACTTAGCACTTCCACACAGTGTGAGCATATGA
The DNA here is from genome assembly GCA_024036415.1 of Prochilodus magdalenae. Taxonomy (NCBI): domain Eukaryota; kingdom Metazoa; phylum Chordata; class Actinopteri; order Characiformes; family Prochilodontidae; genus Prochilodus; species Prochilodus magdalenae. The sequence continues at coordinate 539 of JAMWET010000004.1, read as the reverse complement.
ATCACAGGTTTCGTCCGCACACGATGGGCGACCCAAACGTGCAGTGTGAGCTGTCAGCGAACTCCAGGATCTCGAAAATCCCACTCCGCCGTTGGCGACAGGCTCCCCACACTGGTAGCCGTGTTGCTAGGGTTAATGGAGACAACGGCACCCCACAGCAGGTCAGGTCGCTGTCCGATCTCGCCGGTACTTCAATCACCTGCTTTAAATCCAGGGTGCTGGCCCCAAGAGACCCGGGTACCCCCGTACCAGAGGATGGCCGGCGAGGCCATGCCCCGGACGTCGCCGATACCGTCATAGCTGGTAGCATGCCCATTTCTTACCTTCACTGTACCACCAGTAGCGGGTTAGCAATAGAAATGAACCGACCGGTGAATTGGTCAGATCACCTGCCTGTGTGAGCGTTGACCTGCTGCGTGTACCGTTTGTGGTTCGTCTTGCCGGAGTGTGGTACTTAAGAGCGGGCCGGAGTCGAGGCCGGGGAATCGCTTGTACAGTGGAGCTCGCGCCCGCTGCCAGGCCCCCCTCCTCCCTCTTCA
>JAMWET010000003.1:2500-27500 GCA_024036415.1 Prochilodus magdalenae | reverse complement strand
TCACATCTGGCTCCCTACATCCATAAAACACAGGCACATTAATAAACACAGGATAACATCCCTGTACAAACTTCCGGCTCCGTTCACAATTCCTACAGCGGGAGACCTTCCCAGGCAAGCCTGACCCGACCCGCTCGCGCCCACTGGCCGAGGACAGACCCCGCAAACTGCACAGCATCCCCACCGCTGAGTGCCAGGCTGGTAAAGCGGTGGTGACCCGGGGAGAACATGGGCGCTAGCGGTGAGTCAGTTCACTCAGACAGAATGAGCTCATGCTGATGCAATGCCCACTGCCTGCTTCAGCAATCCGGCTGTCACTCGGAGCCGGACGCGTTCGGGAGCTGCTGAGGAGCGAGGTCACACCAGACAGACCCTGTAGTCACGTACGCTTAGCACCGAGACAGCGACTCGCCTCGGCCTCTGTCCACTATACAGGCTGTGGTCGAGCAGTTAGGTACAACCCCAACCCTTTACACCCTCCGAGGGCTCCTGTCACTGAACACCGACACAGGTGTTAATAAACAGGAACGGCGCTACCTGAGATAGCAAGCCCATCTACCGGGGGTAGGAAGTCCCCCCACCTGGGGTAAGAAGTCTTTCCTATCTGGGGTAAGACAACTCCCCCTCCTCTTGAAGTCTCCCAACCTGAGGTAGTAAACCTGGGGTGAGAAGTCCTCCTACCTGGGGGTGAGGAGTCCTCCTACCTGGGGGTGAGAAGCCCTCCTACCTGGGGGTGAGAAGCCCTCCTACCTGGGGGTGAGAAGTTCTCCTACCTGGGGGTGAGGAGTCCTCCTACCTAGGGGTGAGAAGCCCCCCTACCTGGGGGTGAGAAGTCCTCCTACCTGGTGGTGAGAAGCCCCCCTACCTGGGGGTGAGAAGTTCTCCTACCTGGTGGTGAGAAGCCCTCCTACCTGGGGGTGAGGGGTCCCCCTACCTGGGGGTGAGAAGCCCTCCTACCTGGGGGTGAGAAGCCCTCCTACCTGGGGGTGAGGGGTCCCCCTACCTGGGGGTGAGAAGTCCCCCTACCTGGGGGTGAGAATCCTATTACCTGGGGGTGAGAAGTCCCCCTACCTGGGGGTGAGAAGACGACCCCCCCCACCAGGACGTCCAGCCTATCTGAGGTAGTAAATGCCCTTCTACCTGGGATATGTAGACCCCCTCTCTACCTGAAGTAATAAATCCCCCTACCTGGGGTAAGACATCCTCCTACCTGGGGTCATCAGCGGGAGGAACCCACCTGTAGACGTGTATCCTCCTCAGGGTGTTAAAAACCAGCAACAACTCATTCTTTAGCTGCTAGCGTAGATGCTAACAGTGCTAGCACTGCAGCCTCTAACTCAGTGGCGGCTCATCATATCGTTCCACTGAGGTGCAGTAACCGGTGATGCGCTAGTGTTTGGTGAATGTTTGGTCACCTGGAACAGTTCAATAACAGACAGAGGAAGACAGCCCCCCGCTGTGTCCCCTCACCTGTCATTACATCATCGATTCAGTGACCCGTGATGGGCTTCAGTGGGCTCGTCCTCCTCCCTTGTTTGTTAGGCTTATACATGTGACAGTATGAGGGCAGTGTTCAGTGCTGCGTAGCGCCACCTGCTGCTCATCTCCAGCACCTTCCACCAGCGGACCTCAGCCAGTCAGGAGGAAGCGGACCTCGCAGGACGGTCCCCTGGCCCAGCGAATCGCCCAGCCCTTCAGGAATGTTTGAGGGAGGTGGTAAGTGTGGTGGTGTGGATCTTCTGGGTTGATGAAGATGGTCAGCCGGTACGACTGAAACAGACACTAGCCAGAAGCTACTTCACAGGAAGCGCTGCTAAGTAGTGGACTACGAGACTGTCAGGACCCATCAGCCGGGGTGGGGGATCCACACAAGTACAGAACCGCACAGCACTCCTGGGAGAACACCAACACCGTCTGGAACACAAACCAGCCCTCCCGGATCCGTAACAGGCCTTCTACAGGGCAGGTTCCATTTCCTACAGCCGATTGCGGCTAAACAGACGGAGCTGGACAAACGGAGAACCTTCTCCGGTTCCTCGGACGTGTTAAACCCATCACCACTTCCCAGAGGTTCCATATTCCCGCTTACTCCTCTGTGGTGTCATCCCGAACCAGATTCCACAATTAGGTTTGCAGAGCTCCCTCGCCAGCACGCCGTCTCTGTCCTGTTAACATGTTCTAATAGGTTCTAATAAAGGTTCTAACGCAGTTCTAACGAGGCGTTTCCTGATAGTAACATTGTTATTCGAGCTCCGCAGCAGTGTGACCAGTCTCTCATGAACTGTCAGTAGAGTTAGCATTATAAAACTATAAAATTATTAAATTATTAAATTATTAAATTCTTATATCAGAAATATCTTAATTTCTCAGTGAGAGATTTGGAGTTAACCTCATTATAATGATATTTAATTATTTCAGTAGATTTAATAATCCCTCTGTACTGGCAGATCAGTCCGCCTACGTTAACAATCCGTCAGGGCAAGACACCTTCCAGTGTGGTGGGAAAATGGGAAATGAGTTACAGAATCTCACAAGCAGGCGCATCATCAAAATGACCAGAGAGCCTAAACCTCCGAGTTCAGCTCAGGTCCTTTACCATTTAAAGCCAGGCTTAAACCTCCACAGTGTACACGCAGAGTTAAAACCGGTTTTAGCCGGTACCGGATAATACTCTCTCCGTACCGGTGGAGTTCGGCGTCTGACAGATGTAACTGGACGCGAGCAGAGCTAAAAGCAAAGCCGGCGTTATGACGAACACAGGCAGGTGGGCTCAGCTTCTAACCCAGGCCGAGGAACCACAAGGAGCAGAGACAGAACCGGACACCAGAACACGCCAGTCCCTCCATCTGCCAGATTACTGAGAGTGGATCAGACGAACTCAATCAGACGTTCAGGGACCATATGATTCAGCACAGCAGCCGCAGAAACACGGACCTCCAGTGCTGAGCCTGAACCTGCCATCCTCCGGAAGACTCACCCTCGGAACTCAGTTCCTACATCCCTCAGCCTGGGACAGTCTGCACCTACAGCTAAAATCAGTTTCAGTTCAAACCATCTTAAATCAGACCCTCTGATCCGTCTCCCAGGAGGGGGGCGATATCACAGACTGGACTACAGGACAGGCCGCGGGACAGGACAGGACTAAACCAGACCTAGCGATGATGTAGGTCTATGGAACCAGACGTCCTTCCGACCGCTTTAGGGTCAGTTCAGTCGGGACGTTCATCATGACATTCCCCAAAATCAAAATACACGGTTTCCATTGGACAGCGATATGAAGCTTCAGCTGAGACGACTACACTGCAAAACATCATACAGCCACAACCCAAAACACCTTTAACACCGTTACCATGGTTACAGACGGCTGCGGAACAGAACAGCGTCTCTTATTGTACTTATATTAGTGCGACACAACACAGATATTTACATACAGACAGTGCACTCAGTCGGTTGCTACGGTAACGGTTATAACTGTAAATAGTAATGAATCAGTTATGGCTGTGTAACGTGACTGAGCACGTACAGGTGGCATCAGAGTATTAGGATTATTCCACACCGTTATAGACATTTCTATAGATTTAAATGATCTTATCTACTGAAAGTGTCTGATCTCATCAGCATATCCGATTACTAGATTTACGAAATGAGAAATGATGCTTCGATGTTTATAACTAGTGAACTGATCTGCTAGTAAGACATTCACTAAGAGATTCCGATTCTGAGATTTCAGATTTCTGGGATCTGTTTTTCCCAGGTGTTAACGCCTGTGCGGATCACCGTACGGATCAGACACGGCTGTAACATGCGGCGTTTGAACTTGAAGATTTTCCGTTGCTGGGAAATCCGTTTGTGTGGTGCGCATACGTGCTCAGCGTCCTCACATTCCGCACGTGCTCTGTTAATGCTGTGTGCGGCTGTGGATAAGCGGATGCTAACTGAAGGTCCTGGCTGGAGCGCGGTGTGCAGCGGCCCATAGGGGTCCCGACCTCCACCTGATAGAACACCTTTGGGATGGATTAGGGCGGAGACTGAGAGCCAGGCCTTCTCGTCCAACATCAGAGTCTGACCTCACAGATGTGCTTCTGGAAGAATGGTCAGAAATTCCCATAACCACATTCCTAACCCTGTGGAAATAATTCCCAGAAGAGATGGAGCTGTTCTAGCTGTAAAGGGTGGAGCATCAGATTACACCCTATGGATTAGGAATGGGATGTCACTCAGGTTCGTATGCACATACTTTCGGCAATATGACCCGACCTTCTACAAGCTCCTGACCAAGTGTTCCGACTTCAGGTTTTCTGAAAGTCTACGGTTTCACCAGTGAGTGAGGTATATGGACCAACACCCCAGATAACTTCCCATACTATATAATGCCATACTGACGTTCCTGTCCACCTCCTACATCAGACCGTGTAGAGAACCGTGTAGAGAACCGTGTCGGAGAACGTTATTAACTGACGGGCTAAACATGGCGCTGGGTTCTGGAGAGACGGGCTGCACTGTGAGTGAGCTGGACTGGAAAAGCAGCATCCTCACGCTGCCCGGATCCATGTGGCGAGAGCCGACAAGCTAAAACCTGTTGGGCCGGTGCCCACTCAGCCGTGCACCAGAGCCCAGACCACCCCTCACGTCCTGCGTGCCGGCTTCCCAGGGGAGCAGCATTCGCATTCAGAAGCGCTCCAGCACTCAGTCAAGCTTCCACAGACACCGCTCTGATGCATGAGGGGCAGCAGAGAGCAGCTCCGGAGTAAACCACGGCATTATCAGAGAGACGCCAATCACAGCCGGGCGGCGGCTCGTCCGGGTCATCCGCATTTCAGTATCCACAGATCATCACGCCAGGAGGGCATCAGCAGCAACACGGTCCGCATCGAGGAGAACTGGGCCTCTCAGGAAGCAGTGCGTCAACAGCGTCGCTACATGTACCGCTCACACCGTCAGACCGCGACTGCTCAAACAGCCCACTTCCTGTTTCACCAGCGACCAAACAATACTAACAACCAAACCATAACCACACACTACCACACCATCACCAGCTACCAAACAATACTAACAACCAAACCATAACCACACACTACCACACCATCACCAGCTACCAAACAATACTAACAACCAAACCATAACCACAAACTACCACACCATCACCAGCTACCAAACAATACTAACAACCAAACCACAACCACACACTACCACACCATCACCAGCTACCAAACAATACTAACAACCAAACCATACCCACAGTCTCCAGGTGGTCGGAATAATCGGGATAATGACTGCGTTAGAAGTCCGGACATGGGTTGTACTTGTCAGCAGTGTAGAGAACATTGTTGGTGTGACGACTGTGCGCCATCAGTCATACCAACATTCCAGACGCCCTGCAGTAAAATGACATTACCTCACCTCCCCGTGTAGAACTAATCCCATCCGAACTGCACTGAAGGGATAAAGCGGGGCTGGAAAATGGTCCTGTACAGATGAATTACATTTCACTACGTAAACCCAAACAGACTAGTGGACCTCAGGGAGAACGCAGAACATGTCCCCTTTAATAAAGGCAAACGGTCACACCCCCAATCTCCGCGCTCTCTGAAGATGGCTTTTAGCACCCATTAAAATCCAGGACCAGTGGGCAAACGGGAACACATCAAACAGGTCTCTCCCGGGAGCACACGGGCTCTATCGGAGACAAGGCAGACTTGGTGCAAAAGGAAGTTCTATGATCATCCAGCCAAACCTCAAAGCAAACAACATCCCCTGCAGGACAAATGGTCCATCCGCTCAGCGCCTGTGTTCCGATTCGGCCTGTCCACTCATAACGGAGTACACACGAATACCTACACCCCTCGGAATAGCTCCGTCACCCCTCGGGACCACATACAGATCAAACATGCCCACTACCGCCGGACCGCTAACCTGCCAGACCACACCTCCCGCGCTTATCTGGTCAATGATACACACGAGGCCGCTATCACGAACACTACATCAGACAGCCGTCTGCACTACAGGACCGCACACAGCCACAGCCCAGCAAATAAACACGAACGAAGACAAGGACACGCCATACTATTCCAAACGGTGCAGCTCAATCAGGCTAAATCCCCTCATTCCATCATTCCCGACTCTCCCTGTGCGCTCATACAGCGTACAGTACCGAACCACGTTAGCCTGGCGCTGTTTCAGCTTCCACCAGTTAGCTTTATTAGCCATGCAGCTCCAGTGAAGAACTTCAGTCCATGTCCTTCAATAAACAGCCAATCAGCTTTCTGGACAAGCTGGAGACCTCCGCATGCACACTTCACATTCCAGATCTGTTTCAAAGACGTGAAATCAGATTTATAGGTCTGAGTCAGAAGGACCACCTAAGGGGGTTACCAAAACACCAACCTTCTCATAAGGACTTTACCAAACTATAAACTATACGCAGGAACAATACTAGAGCAGTCCCATAACCACACACTGCCAAATTATATAAACAACCGAGCCATAAATAAGAACGTGCAAACCACACCAAAACTAAAACCATCCAAAAACAACTAAACCGTACAACAACAACCAAACCACACCAAAAACCATATCATAAACAAGATCTAACAAGACATACTGAAAATGATTAAACCATGAACAACACCCACCAAATCAGGCCGAAAATAACCAATCCACAACCAGAAACTATCAAGTTACATCAAAATCAACCGAGATATAAACAAGAACTATCAAGCAGAGTCTGGTACGAGTGGAAACACTGCCAAAACGACAGAGTGGTCATACCTTCTCATAAGGACTTTACCAAACTACAAACAAACAATACACAGGAACTACCAGACTACACCAAAACAACCAATTACAAGACCTACCACACCACACCGAAACCAATGAAATTACAAGACCTACCACACCACACCGAAATCCAAATTACAAGACCTACCACACCGAAACCAAATTACAAGACCTGCCACACCACACCAAAACAACCAATTACAAGACCTACCACACCACACCGAAACCAACTAAATTACAAGACCTACCACACCACACCGAATCCAAATTACAAGACCTACCAAACCACACCGAAACCAAATTACAAGACCTACCACACCGAAACCAACCAAATGATAGGACCTACCACACCACACCAAAATCAAATTACATGAACTACCACACCACACCAAAATCAAACAAATTACAAGACCTGCCAGACCACACCAAAACCAAATTACAAGACTTACCAAACCACACCGAAATCAAATTACAGGACCTACCACACCACACCGAAACCAAATTACAAGACCTACCACACCAAAACCAACCCAATTACAAGACCTACCACACCACACCGAAAACAACCAAATTACAAGACCTACCACACCACACTGAACACAACTACCCCACATCAGGAACAAATGGATCTTACAAGCATGTTTACTTCTCTGGCTCCTACCTGCCATGCTGGAACTGGGTACGGGTGAATGGACTGGCACGACCGGTTAACCGTATATCTACTATAGCGGTGCTCCAACCGTATAGGAAAACGATCTGCCATGATGCTGCTGTGTTGACGTACCACCATGCTGCCTAGAGAAGCTCTGGAGGTAACTGAAGTGGACGCATTGATTGGGCGGTTATCTGAGATACGGAGGGCACCAGAAATCTATACACCCACTCACTGCAGGAGTCAGCTTAAGCTTCGCCACACCGGCTACCACAAGGCCAGTCAAACCGTGATCCAGCACCCGCCATAACCACCTGAGAGACGAAGAGCTGACTCCAGCCCAGACAGACACGTACAGCCACTCAGGTGAAGGAATACTCTGATGGATCGTGAGGAACGATTACTCTAAACGACTTCTACGCTGCAGCTGTACCGCATGAACATCCGCCTCCTCTCCACACACACCCGCACCCTTTAACGAGCGGGTTTAGCTCGAGAAGCTCCTCCACATCTAAGCGTCCTCCCAGGAGAGCAGAGGCTGTTACTGCAGCACAAACTCCCCATTAATCCTTCATTACAGGAGGAACTCCGGAGTCCACGGGCTCTCCGACGGGCTTTCCGACGGGCCGTATCGGCGGGCCGAGTTAAGGCCAGTATCGGCTAAGCTACAGAACGTGTTCAGTGTTTGTCTACTGGAATTTGTAACGTCCACAAACGGCTGTTTCTCAGAAGCAGAGATCAGCCTCTCCCAGCCGGAGCCTTCCTTTTGACCACAAGTGGAGTGCCCAGGAAAAGCATGTCTCCATTTTCCCACTAATGAAGTAACGACGCCGTCGCCTCTTTCATTTCTCTGCCTCATCTCCCTCTTTTTCATCATGTGTCGCGCTCAGATTCAGCGCAGGGGACCCGATCTGTGGCGCTGATTAAAAATTCAGAGCTTAAAGGAAGACAGAGCTCCTGCGGTGAGGAGCCCTGCCAACGTCGACAGCGGGGGTCCAACAGACAGACACACAAAGGCCCGGCTCGTCCGCCTCAGACAGACCAGCGCTGAGAGATCATCTGTGAGAGCTCTCTAAACCAGGAGCACGCTCGGCCTCCCGGCGCAGCCCGTGCTGGAGGCAGGAGGTTCTTGTGCACTGAGAGAGGAACCTCCACTCTGGACTTTCAGCCAAACACCTCCACCAGCTCCAATAACAGCCGGGACTGACCCGTACCCAACACCGGCACCAGCTCCAATAACAGCCGGGACTGACCCATACCCAACACCTCCACCAGCTCCAATAACAGCCGGGACTGACCCGTACCCAACACCGGCACCAGCTCCAATAACAGCCGGGACTGACCCATACCCAACACCGGCACCAGCTCCAATAACAGCCGGGACTGACCCGTACCCAACACCTCCACCAGCTCCAATAACACCTGGGACTGACCCGTACCCAACACCTCCACCAGCTCCAATAACAGCTGGGACTGACCCGTACCCAACACCTCCACCAGCTCCAATAACACCTGGGACTGACCCGTACCCAACACCTCCACCAGCTCCAATAACAGCTGGGACTGACCCGTACCCAACACCTCCACCAGCTCCAATAACAGCTGGGACTGAACCGTACCCAACACAGTGGGGCAGTCGTGTTGCTGGAGGGTCACTGGTTCCATTCCCTGAACCGACAGTAGCAAGGCACCTAACCGCCAACTGCCCCCTGGGTGCCATGGATGGTGCGGCCCACTGCTCCAGGCATGTGCGCTCACCGCTGTGTGTGGGTTTAACTTCATGGTTGGAAAAATGAGGAAAGACAAACTCCTCTGTGTGCAGCTCAAACCTGGCCATGCCTAAAGGTGTTTCTGATGAATCAGCTTCTGGAAAGGTTCCCCATTCCATCTCCAAGGACGAGGTGGCACTCGGAAGCCAGGCGTGGGGGGGGTAAGGAATGAGATGCCCGGGAATGTGCTTGTTGGTTCTCCTGAGTCTTTACTGACCTGATCAAAGATTTCCCATGTTGTCACAGACCAGCGCTACAGACCTGGGTTCGACCCCGGTGCTACATCACCTTTCCATTAGTCACACTGTGTACCGGTTCGGGAACTGAGGATACGGAATACTGCCCGTTCCTGCTTCATACAGGACCTCAGCAGTCCATGCTCATCATCTCACGAGGGTCCACACATGCTCCCTAGTAGACACAGCTGGACTGCAGGCAGGTCAGTCAAACACACAGGCTCTAGCTCTACAGCCAGGCCCGGCACCGTCCTGCTGGAATAACCATGCACTTCCTGGGACAGGACGTCGTCTGTACGGAAGCGCACCTCGACCACACCTCAACACGTATGCAGGTCAGCCATGTCGTGGGCACTGACGCCCCCCACCCCATGATGCATGTTGGTCAAAGTCTGGATGGTCATCATCGGCACCCAGAAGCGGACTGGCCTGACCACAGCACGCGTTTCCTCCGCGTTCGGACCCTCTGAGATGAGCTCATGCATGTTACAGACATTCCCTGCTCCATAAAACATGTTGCAGTCAGAGGCCTGGTAAATATTTCAGCTGCGCTGCTTTAATGGCCTGAAAGCTCCAAACAGATATGATTCATTCCTTCAGGGAGGCAGCGGGCCTTCATTTATTAATTCAATCATTCACACGCGAATCCATCAGCGAACAGACCCTACAGAAAGATAGCGCTCATTTAAATACTTCATAACGTTCGTTTATACGCTCAGACTGCGCTCACGTGCTGAACTAACACTCACGCTTCCACAACAACATTCATTTATCCCCCAGCCCCTTCCTACAGCGGTGTCTTCTCCGCTCTACAGCCCACGCCCAATCCGCTTCCCCAATCCGCTTCCCCAATCCGCTTCCCCAATCCGCTTCCCCAATCCGCTTCCCCAATCCGCTTCCCCAATCCGCTTCCCCAATCCGCATCCCCAATCCGCTTCCCCAATCCGCATCCCCAATCCGCTTCCCCAATCCGCTTCCCCAATCCGCTTCCCCAATCCGCTTCATAGCCCTGACGTACTGACCCCCACGCCCGTGCCCGAGCCGCTACAGGCCCGGCTGAAACTCCCAGAGTTTAAAAAGATCGGCTCAAACAGACCGAGTCCGGAAACCCCTCAGTTATTACTCTAGAGGAGGAGAAGAGGAGAGTCCGCTAACACGGCTAACGTTAGCGCAGACTGCTAAATGCCAATCTGGCTCTTTGTGGTTCCCCTGATTTAGTCTGTGGGTGTTACAGGGTGGTTCTTACTATGAACCCACATCGTCATGTTCTAGCTGTCGGCTGTTTTAATGTGATGAGGCCTTAGTCTTAACTATCTCCACCTTACATAGCCTGTTAGCCTTAGCTAGCTGTTTTCACCTTAGCTAGCTAGCTTATAAGCTCATCTGACTGAAACCAGAACATGAGGATGTGGGTTCGTAACAAATACCATCCAGTCAAACCCAAAGACTTTACCAAGGAGATCCCCGAATGGCTCGTTTGGCTTTGCCCGTAGGAGCTAACGTTAGCTAGGTTTGCTAACTAGCTAGCATTAGAGCCCGCTAGCACCTAACTGTGCTTCCTCGTTGGATTCAGTGTTTCAGAATTCTAGGAACTGGTAGCTTTCAGATGAGGCATTATCTGTTTACAACACAATTCTCGAATTACGAAATATTACAGCTTTTGAATATTAATTTAATTATAATTTAATTTTAGTCCATGTGGAGATTATTTTACAGTCTATAGAGCTGGCCTGGATTACAGGAATCCAGGATTAGGACTAATTTATCTATCTATTAGGACTAGTCTATTTCATATCGCTGGAACTTTATTTACAGAATGTCGACTGGGCTGACTGGTAACTCGTCTGTGTGGTTATACTGGTATGGGTGTTAAATAACCATTAAAACCATTAATGGTTGGTTCTTAATGGTTTGGTTCTGGTTCTTAATGGTTTGGTTCTGGATTTGAATGGTTTGGTTCTGGATTTTAATAGTTTGGTTCTGGCTTTTAGTGGTTTGGTTCTGGATTTTAATAGTTTAGTTCTGGTTCTTAATGGTTTGGTTTTGGGTTTTAATGGTTCGGTTCAGGGTTTTAATAGATTGGTTCTGGTTTTTAGTGGTTTAGTTCTGGTTCTTAATGGTTTGGTTCTGGTTCTTAATGTTTTGGTTCTGGATTTTAATAGCTTGGTTCTGGTTTAAATACTGTAAAACTTTAATGGGTTTAAAATGGGTTGGTTCTGGCTTTAAGTGGTTGCCCCAGGCCCACAAGCAGGTTGACGGACCTCTGATTACAGCCTCCCTCGTTTTTCTCGGTTCAGTCCGTTTTAACGCCTGCTTCTCAGACACTGATCCCATATTCAGACTGAAGACCCAGTGAACCCTCCAGTCGCGTCTCCGAGTCCACTTCAGCTGGGGAGTAACCGGATGCTCAGCGTTATCATGGGGGCTGTGCTTCAGAACCCGGTGAGCTGCTTCTGCTTCTCAGGAGGAGAACTCTGAACCTGGAGAAGGTCATGTCAGCGTGGTGCTGAGAAATCCAGCGAGTGTGTGTCCTCTGGTACTTCAGCACGTCTGTCGGGGGTCAGGACAAACCGTGGACTCCTCGTTTCAGGTGCGAGCGCTGCAGGAGAGCTCCTGAAGGTGTGGTGGAGGAGCGCTGCTCGTTTAGAGGAGGCAGTGTTGGGTTTAGAAGCTGTACTGCAGTACAGTCTATATTCACTGAGTAACGGGTGGGATTAATCAGATACGCTCGTTTCAGTGTCCACAGGAACACGGTGTGTGGTGGACACAGCCGTTCTGGTACCGAGATGCTGTTGGGGAACCCAGCTCTGCATGAGTACCGGTTTTCCCCGATGCTGAAATATAATAACCGGCACTTATTAGAGGTTTGGACTCTGGCTTCGCACTGTATGTGCTTATTACACGTCATTCGCTGCTGATAGGATGTTCACTGTCCTCTTCCTCCATTTTCCAGCAGAAATGGTGACATCCAATTTACATCATCATCAGCAAACAGTAACTAACGACGTATGCGGACCACATGAGCACATTAGCCGTCGCTAACAGCACTAATCAGCACCTCAGGGGATTAAACCACATCAGCTCAATGGGCCTCAATGTCCCGATTCCACAAGTGGATAACGCAAGCTGAGACAAAAATCAATCACCATTGACGCCGAGTGGTCAATGTCTGAATCGCCCCATTCGGTTTCCAAATATCTCCTTTCAGAAAGACCACAGATACCCAGAGACGGCTCCACCACTGTCCATCACAATGTCAGTCATAGAAATGTAACAGGTCAACATACGGACACACTCCCATATTCTGGAAAGCCGTATCCCTCAACGGAACATGGATGAGATTCCCCGGGGATGTCCTTCTTCTCCGTTAGCATTCAGGAAGAGCCCTCCGTCATTAAGTCATGCGCTCCCGTCTTTGATTATTCTCTCCCTGTTACATACCATTACCGAGCGCGGTGGGGTCAGGAGAACCTGATCCCGGAGTTTTAGGACGGATGCCCAGACTATCAGGCTGCCGTTACTAATCAATGAGACCGAACGGGTTCTCCCCGGATCATGCAGGAGCACCTACTCGAGCCTGTGCAGATATCAGTCCACCGGTTACGCCAGGAGAACATGCTCACCCTGTTTTTAAATCATCTGGCCTAATCCATTCATCCCACAGGGGACACCGTAAGGCTAGGCAGGTAAGGGAGCGTCGGGTACATCACAACCCTAAACCGGTCTAAGGGCCTTTGACTTCCCGGAGTGACATCCCCATCACCCGAAGTAGCTTCTGTCATCAGGAACTGTGTATAAAACCTGGAGTACAACAGCAAAGCTCAGTCCTGAACTTAGACTAGCACCTTTAGAAACATCAGACTCAACTTGGACCAGCACCTCAGAGACCTCAGACTCAACTTGGACTAGCACCTCAGAGACCTCAGATTCAACTTGGACTAGCACCTCAGAGACTTCAGACTCAACTTGGACCAGCACCTCAGAGACTTCAGACTCAACTTGGACTAGCACCTCAGAGACTTCAGACTCAACTTGGACCAGCACCTCAGAGTCTTCAGACTCAACTTGGACCAGCACCTCAGAGACTTCAGACTCAACTTGGACCAGCACCTCAGAGACTTCAGACTCAACTTGGACCAGCACCTCAGAGTCTTCAGACTCAACTTGGACCAGCACCTCAGAGACCTCAGACTCAACCTGGACAAGCACCTCAGAGACCTCAGACTCAACTTGGACTAGCACCTCAGAGACCTCAGACTCAACTTGGACCAGCACCTCAGAGACCTCAGACTCAACTTGGACTAGCACCTCAGAGACCTCAGACTCAACTTGGACTAGCACCTCAGAGACCTCAGACTCAACTTGGACCAGCACCTCAGATACTTCAGACTCAACTTGGACTAGTGCCTCAGATACTTCAGACTCAACTTGGACTAGTGCCTCAAAGACTTCAGACTTAACTTGGACTAGTGCCTCAAAGACTTCAGACTCAACTTGGACCAGCACCTCAGAGACCTCAGACTCAACTTGGACCAGCACCTCAGATACTTCAGACTCAACTTGGACTAGCACCTCAGAGACTTCAGACTCAACTTGGACTAGTGCCTCAAAGACTTCAGACTCAACTTGGACCAGCACCTCAGAGACTTCAGACTCAACTTGGACCAGCACCTCAGAGACTTCAGACTCAACTTGGACTAGCACCTCAGAGACTTCAGACTCAACTTGGACTAGTGCCTCAAAGACTTCAGACTCAACTTGGACCAGCACCTCAGAGACCTCAGACTCCACTTGGACTAGCACCTCAGAGACCTCAGACTCCACTTGGACTAGCACCTCAGAGACCTCAGACTCCACTTGGACTAGCGCTTCAGAGACTTGAGACTCAACTTGTTCTAGCACTTGGAGACTCATCTGGAATCTAAAGTCAGACTCTCACGTCAGACCATGAGCGATGTGAGGTCAGGGCGTGTTAGAGCAGCAGCTGAGCAGGAGGAGCTTTTCACATGAGCTAAACGACAAATGAAACTGAACACAGCGAGGTTAGCCAGGATCAGCTACCATGCGCATCAGTGGTATCGGTGTAAAGGTTAGACGGGCCTGAGCAGAACCGAGGAGCTGCTCAGACAGAGCTCCGTCTGATTCCACAGTAAAGATTTCCGATAAGCAGATGCCCTTGCAGAACCCGGGGCGTCTGGTACCCAGACTGCGGCAGGGATACCGCACATAGACGCCCACACACCACCATACGTGTCTGAGGTAAGGGTGCGGGTAATGCTGGAGGTTTGTAGAAGCAGCCCGGTAGCAGTGTACCAGCCTGGCGTGAGGGGTGGTGCCGGGCTAGAGCAGCTCCAACCTTCTGCCCTGCAGAGGGGGGCCTGCTTCCGCCCCACAGTGCTGAGGAAGGGGAACTGTGCCAGGTGGGTTTGTCAGGGCACCGAGCCATGGGGAACGTGCCCAAGGTGCCAGCTGCCTTCTCGCCACAGGACTGCCCTCGGAGAGAGAGCGCGAGAGAGAGCGAGAGAGAGTGGAGGGAGAGAGAGAGCGAGAGAGAGTGGAGGGAGAGAGAGAGCGAGAGAGAGTGGAGGGAGAGAGAGAGAGAGTGGAGGGAGGGATAGGAAGAGGAAAGTCCTCCAGCATTCGGGACAACAAACAGCATGCTCCGGCTTTATGAATGCTAATGCATTCCGAGCACATCTGAACTGAATTCATTGACTATGAGTTGCTACACATACCAGGAGGGAATGCAAACGGATTCTCCACTCCGGGAATTTCAAACACTTCCATAATAACGCATCCCCCTCTCTACCGCCCCACCGTTCGTGTGTGCCTCACGTACAGGTTGCTCTCCGCCGTGTCCCTCTAATTCTGCTGTAGTCAGTAATAAGTGTGAACACAGAGTGCGCTCGAGTGCCGAGGGGGGCGGGGGGGCGCGTCCCCCACGTCCTCCGTCAGCCTCCCTCGCGCAGACAGGACAGCGGGATGGAGGATGACAGACAGACGTTAAACGAGGAGAGGACTCCGGAGTGTCAGGATTCTTCCATCACTGGGAAAGAACCCGGGACGAGATGCGGCGCCTCCTCTCACAGCACACGCAGTACTGGGGAACGTCACCCTCCATTCCAGTCAGCTCAGTGCCGGCTTTCGCTGGAACCCGCTCATTTCCAGCATCGGGAAAGAAGCAGGAATCTTCCGGAACTCTGTGTGATATATCAGCACCCTGCAGCCTCGGTTCCTCTCAGGAGTCTCACTGTCAGCTCCACCCTGTACCTCCACCCCCTCTCCGCCATATCAGCTCCACTGGCCATGTGTGTTGTGCTGGTGTGAGTGGTATCCCAGATAGCTGCTAAGGTAATGCCTGGCTGCTATCCCAGGTGGTTGCTAGGTATTGCTATGGTATCAGTGTTCTTTGTTATTGCTAGGCCATTACTATGGTTGTTAAGATGTTGCTACAGGTGGTATCCTAGGTGGTTGCTAAGATGATGCAAGGCTGTTGCTATGGTATCCCAGGTGGTTACTGAGGTACAGTTATGGTGTCCCAGGTGGTTGCTAAGGTACAGTTATGGTGTCCCAGGTGGTTGCTGAGGTGTTGTTATGGTGTCCCAGGTGGTTGCTGAGTTACAGTTATGGTGTCCCAGGTGGTTGCTGAGTTACAGTTATGGTGTCTCAGGTGGTTGCTGACGTGTTGTTATGGTGTCACAGGTGGTTGCTGAGGTACAGTTATGGTGTCCCAGGTGGTTGCTGAGGTGTTGTTATGGTGTCCCAGGTGGTTACTGAGGTGTTGTTATGGTGTCCCAGGTGGTTACTGAGGTACAGTTATGGTGTCCCAGGTGGTTGCTAAGGTACAGTTATGGTGTCCCAGGTGGTTGCTGAGGTGGTGTTATGGTGTCCCAGGTGGTTACTGAGGTACAGTTATGGTGTCCCAGGTGGTTGCTGAGGTATGTTTACGGTGTCCCAGGTGGTTGCTGAGGTGTTATGGTGTCCTAGGTGGTTGCTGAGGTGTTATGGTGTCCCAGGTGGTTGCTGAGGTGTTGTTATGGTGTCCCAGGTGGTTACTGAGGTACAGTTATGGTGTCCCAGGTGGTTGCTGAGTTACAGTTATGGTGTCCCAGGTGGTTGCTGAGGTACTGTTATGGTGTCCCAGGTGGTTGCTGAGTTACAGTTATGGTGTCTCAGGTGGTTGGTGAGGTGTTGTTATGGTGTCCCAGGTGGTTGCTGAGGTGTTGTTATGGTGTCACAGGTGGTTACTGAGGTACAGTTATGGTGTCCCAGGTGGTTGCTAATGTATTGCTATGGTATCCCAGGTGGTTGGTGAGGTACAGTTATGGTGTCCCAGGTGGTTGCTAAGGTATTGTTATGGTGTCCTAGGTGATTGCTGAGGTACTGTTATGGTATCCCAGGTGGTTGCTGAGGTATTGTTATGGTATCCCAGGTGGTTGCTGCGGTGTTGTGTGAGACTGTTCTTGTGTCCAGGTAAATGATTCGCTGATGCTCGTATGATCAGGACTACGAGGCGCAGACGTGTCCACTCTCTGTGCCGTGCAGTACCGTCCATACTTCACTAAACGAACTGGAAACCCGGGACACTGTGACGCTCCAGGACAAACATATCGGCTCTGGAGTGTGCTCGTTTGCCACAGGATGTGACGGGCTGATTCTGGACAGCATGTATTGTCCCCCTCCGGCTGGGAGTCCATATTCGGTCCAGGACTGATGACGCAACACTGGGAAGTTCCTGTCGCAGGCAGCCTGAGGCCCATCCGATTTCTTCCGGTGGAGGAAGAGAACTGCTTCTCCGGCTCCTCCTAATGAAGCAGAGGAGTCCGTGTGTGCGTCTCTAGGACCGGTTCTCTATCATTATCTGTAATTAAGGTACCGCGCCGGAGAGGAACCACAGGCTGCGTGCCACACGCCGCATTCACAGTTACCTAACGGTGTCGCTCACCCCTGTAAACGCTCTCTCACGGGTCCATTGTCATTACCGCCAGCCCACGCGTTCACCCTACGCAGTGCTTTCACAGACACAATCCAGAACCGTCCCTCCCAACACGCACGCACGCGCTCAGACTCAGCGGGGTCCTGTTTCCTCACCCGCCCACGCAAACAAGCTAGCCTTCCCCAAGCTGTTACACTGCGCAGGGCTAGGAGCGCCGCTTATGGACGACAGCGCGAGATCTGCATCCGTGTCCTTAAGGACGTCCACTTCAGCCTGATGGTCTGCACGGCCGTATGCCGAGAGCCGCTGCCGAGGACGCCGTTTCTCAGGAGGCCTAGGAACACACCCACGTAGCTCTGAGGGCTGTTCAACCACACTGAGCTGAGACATGGTGACGTAGGAGAACGCCAAGTCTCCCAGCCTGACGTCCTGCTGGCACACACACACACGATCTCTCAGCACGAGGAACCTCTTACACACGGGTCACGCTCCGAACGTCACAGCATCGCTTCCTAAACCAGCCCTGTACTTAGGCTCGTGTGCCGCTCCTCCACGCCAGCGCCCCGTCTGTGGGTCAGGGTTTTCCTAGGGAGGACAGTAACCGCGTCGCCTGTGACCGACCCGTACCTAACAGCCTGTAACTCCTCCACCAGCAACAGTACCAGCTGGGACTGGATCGGGGATGTACTGGACAAGGTTCTGGATTTAGACACATCAGTGTTCAGACTCTCTCACATCAGAGAACTGGTCAGCTGGTCCAGATGTGGTGGAAGCCTTCCCTGGCACAGTTCCGAGGAGAATTCCCTGTAGGCTGGGATTGTATCCACTGCTGGTAGACCCGTATGACCGTACGCTTCCATACACCTGCAGATTCAGCTACTTCCTCACACTATGGTCTTTGGCCACGCCCACATGCAGTCCCTCCTTTTAGCCAATCATTAACATCTGCTCTGGAGCCATTTTCCACACATGGAACGAGACATTCCCTGCACTGTAGCACCTCCTCCCAACCTATGGATCCCGTCACTCACCCCACCGGTA
Organism: Prochilodus magdalenae; assembly: GCA_024036415.1. Taxonomy (NCBI): domain Eukaryota; kingdom Metazoa; phylum Chordata; class Actinopteri; order Characiformes; family Prochilodontidae; genus Prochilodus; species Prochilodus magdalenae. Next base: position 9,089 of record JAMWET010000003.1, on the reverse strand, counting down.
GACACAGTTAGTCACAGTAACAGATGCTCTAATTATTCTGAAATATGCTCAGTGCTAACCGGTGTAAAGCTCCACCACTGGATCAGTGGAACCGGGTTCTCTGGAGTGACGGATCACGCTTCACTGTCTGGCAGCCTGATGGAGGAATCTGGGACCTACCGGAATGCAGAGTGCCCACAGTAGTGTTTGGTGGAGGGGGGATAATGGTCTGGGGTGGGGGGTTTAGGGTTTGGGCTCGGACCTTTAGTTCCAGTGAAGGGTGGTGTTAATGCTGCAGCACACAGAGACGTTCTCCACGGTTCTACACCTCCAGCTTTGTGCAGCAGTTTGGGAAAGAACCCTTACCGTTCCAGCAGGACTGTGTCCCTGTGCACAAAGCCAGATCCATAAGGACACGGACTGAGGAGTTTGGGGTGGAGGAACTGGCATGACCCCCAGTGGACTCCTTTGGGATGAACTGCCAAAGCCCCTGATGTTGGAATGGGATGTCCAGGAAGCTCGTATGGTGTGATAGTCGGGTATATATGACATTCCTGGTGATGATAATGATTTTCCGTGTTTGGGTACTGATGTACAGGATAAAGAGCAGGAGATCTAATGAAGCGTCTCCCGTATGTGAGCTGTAGCCGCACGATGTCGCTTGTCAGAGCGACAGGTAGGAAGACCCGATAGCCAGGACGGGAACGCTGTGAAGGGAGAGATGAACGCTGCGTGAGTTTGGAGAGTTTGGAGGAACTGATGCCGCTGTATGTGAGGAGAATAGCGGAGAGCGGTGATCAGGTACTGGTCAGACCCGAACCCCGCACTGGCTACAGACCGACACAGAGTGCAGGTACCGCTGAGTCGCTGACTCGCTCCTGCATACTGAGCAGCCTGAAATCCCGCCGTCGCTCCTGATTTATTAGCCACATAGCGAGAGGAGCAGCCTCCGGAATTGCTGCTGTCACTAAATTTCATGGTCACAGGAAGAAAAGTGCCGGTGGGAGGGGCGACGGAACACTCCGCTTGTTCTCCCAAAATGAATTTCAAGCCCTGCCAGCAGCTCTGGAATTCTATTGTTCACACCTCCTGCACCTTCTGCAAACACTTAACCGCTGCCACTTGCTTCGGGTCACAGCCTGACCACAGACTGACCACAGCATGACCACGGACTGACCACAGACTGACCACAGCCTGACCAGTATGACCACAGTATGACCACAGCATGACTACAGCCTGACCACAGACTGACCACAGACTGACCACAGCCTGACCAGTATAAACACAGTATGACTACAGATTGACCACAGCATGACCACAGCCTGACTACAGACTGACCACAGCATGACCACGGACTGACCACAGACTGACCACAGCCTGACCACAGACTGACCACAGACTGACCACAGCCTGACCACGGACTGACCACAGACTGACCACAGCATGACCACAGCCTGACCACAAACTGACCAGTATGACCACAGACTGACCACGGACCGACCACAGCCTGACCACAGCATGACCACGGACTGACCACAGAATAACCACAGCATGACCGCAGCCTGACCACAGTCTGACCACAGCCAAGGGATCAAAGCTCATCTAATTATTCATGAGGAGCTCATCAACAAAGGGGAACAGCTCGATTCATTCTAGAACCAGATCACAGAGTGGGCCAGAACCACATCTGGGCCTTTCTCACACATACCTTCTAACCCCTACCGCACCATCTGCAGGAACTGTGTGAGGATGTTCAAGCTGCATGGGATGGATTATCACAGGACTCCATTAGGAACCTCTACAGCTCCATACCGAGACGTCTGGCGTGTTGGGTTAGTAAAGCGGTTTAGTGTAAATGTAGGGGTTAGGGGAGTTAGTGTAAATGTAGGGGTTAGGGGGTTTAGTGTAAATGTAGGGGTTAGGGTTTAGTGTAAATGTAGGGGTTAGGGGGTTTAGTGTAAATGTAGGGGTTAGGGGGTTTAGTGTAGATGTAGGGGTTAAGGGTTTAGTGTAAATGTAGGGGTTAGGGGGTTTAGTGTAAATGTAGGGGTTAGGGGGTTTAGTGTAAATGTAGGGGTTAGGGGGTTTAGTGTAAATGTAGGGGTTAGGGGTGTAGTGTAGATGTAGGGGTTAGGGTTTAGTGTAAATGTAGGGGTTAGGGGTTTAGTGTAAATGTAGGGGTTGGGGGGTTTAGTGTAAATGTAGGGGTTAGGGGTTTAGTGTAAATGTAGGGGTTAGGGGGTTTAGTGTAAATGTAGGGGTTAGGGGGTTTAGTGTAAATGTAGAGGTTAGGGGGTTTAGTGTAAATGTAGGGGGTTAGGGGTTTAGTGTAAATTTTGGGGTTAGGGGTTTTAGTGTAAATGTAGGGGTTAGGGGGTTTAGTGTAAATGTAGGGGTTAGGGGGTTTAGTGTAAGTGTAGGGGTTAGGGGGTTTAGTGTAAATGTAGGGGTTAGGGGGTTTAGTGTAATGTAGGGGTTAGGGGGTTTAGTGTAAATGTAGGGGTTAGGGGGTTTAGTGTAAATGTAGGGGTTAGGGGGTTTAGTGTAAATGTAGGGGTTAGGGGGTTTAGTGTAAATGTAGGGGTTAGGGGGTTTAGTGTAAATGTAGGGGTTAGGGGGTTTAGTGTAAATGTAGGGGTTAGGGGGTTTAGTGTAAAAGTAGGGGTTAGGGGGTTTAGTGTAAGTGTAGGGGTTAGGGGGGTTAGTGTAAATGTAGGGGTTAGGGGGTTTAGTGTAAATGTAGGGGTTAGGGGGTTTAGTGTAAATGTAGGGGTTAGGGGTTTAGTGTAAATGTAGGGGTTAGGGGGTTTAGTGTAAATGTAGGGGTTAGGGGGTTTAGTGTAAATGTAGGGGTTAGGGGGTTTAGTGTAAATGTAGGGGTTAGGGGGTTTAGTGTAAATGTAGGGGTTAGGGGGTTTAGTGTAAATGTAGGGGTTAGGGGTTTAGTGTAAATTAACGGGTTTGGGGTTTAGATGTAATGGGGTGAGACGTGAGTGGACCCGTTGTGGCCAGTGTGGACGGTGTGGTGAGGAGAATGCTGGTCATGTATATCTGATTCTAGTCCTCCACGTTAGCCGTGTTACCAGCCCATAAACACCAGACGAGGCGTCTAACTGAACGCGGCATTCGCTTCACTGCAGGACAGCACGCTCTGGGCCCTGAACACACACCATGCATCACTCGGAGCTGCGTCTGACAGAGCTGCTGTTTGTGAACTGTTATGTGGACTTCTACAAAAACGTGACCTGCAACACGATCGGCTCTTCATTCAGCACCACGGTGGGTACAGAGAACCCAACACCACAATCAACCACCGTCCCGTTTCCTTCCGTATGTGAACCTCTGGAGGGATCACTGTGGGGGACATGACGTCCATGAAGGGCTGCAGAGGCTCACCAAGCAGTGAAGCATAGCGGCACCGGTCAGTGACATGTTTCAGTGGACCAGTGGGCCCAACCCATACCATGAGAACACACCCCACACCAGTATGGAGCCACCACCAGCCGGCACAGTGCCTTACTGACAAGGGGGGTCCATGGCTTCATGAGGTCTGCGCCACACACAAACCCCACCATCAGCCCCGAACCAGTGGTACTCATCAGACCATGCCACATGTTGCCAGTCCTGTAGGCTCCAGTTAGCAACCTCACGAGCCCAGGTGAGGCGGTGTCGGGTGTGGTGGAGTTAACAGAGGAAGGCTGTTGGGTGTTCTGCTCCTGATGTTGGTGTATATGCAGCAGCACTGAGCAGTACAGGCAGCAGGCTCCCTCCCAGCTGAGAGTGCGGGTCTGGTGTTCCGCACACGGGTTAATAATTATATCCGGCTCCATCGCACCCGTTCTCCTTTACTCCTTGTTACCCTTCGTTTCCCCGCTCTTATTTATTGTGTGAGGTCTAATTTACGTTCTCATTACGGTCAAATCCAAACGCTGTCAGCTCCGCACACACCTGCTTCTGCATTTCACAGCCTCGCTCCTCACCTGAGAACAAACGGCACGCCAATTAACAGGTCCTAATCACCGGCCGCCGCCGCCGCCGGGGAGAGATGCCATGCTTCGCATTTCTTCACCAGGATACGACCTCATGCAAAAATGCATCTTCGCCAGCCTGAGCGGAACCACGGCTCCCTCACACAGCTAATAGGCCCAAGTGCATCCTGGGAAGGGAAACGGGAAGGAACTGGTCGGCAGAGCTAACAGAGAGTGGCGTACGGAGAGAGGAGTCTCGTACGACTGGTGTTCACTTGAAGAACTCAAGTCATGAGTCCATCCTTGAGGCTGCCTCGTCCCGTCACAGGTGCTCTACACACCAGTGATAGGGATATGAGCCTCTGTGGAGGAACGTGTGGAGGAACGTGTGGAGGCTATGAGTCAGGGGGCTAGAGATCCCGGCCTGGAATCCGGTTCCCATTCCTGGCTGTAGTAACGTAGGGATGTGACACTGTGTGGTCAGTCAGGTGCACTAACTGTTCCCTTAACTTCCAGCGAGAGCAAACCCAGGACTGGAAACGGGATTCAGGGTCCAGGTTTGAAGACATGGGACATGGAGACACTCTGTCACAGTGCTGCTCCAGCGGGGGGCGCTCCAGAGACACGCAGGGTTTTTACTCAGCGTGATGTAGTGTGGTGTTGTGTATGTGTGTGTGTGTGTTGTGGTTGTAATGAGTGCCTCATGTGAGAGAGTGGTGATTTCATTACTTTCTCTTGTTTCAGGCTGACGTAAAGAAGTAAACGTGTGACCTCACGGACTTTTAGGCTTCCAATGCTCTCTGATATTGGCCTGTGCGCACACAGGATCTTTACTTGTGTGAGTTAATGAAAGTGAGCTTTCGTCCTCATTGGGGTTTATAAAGATCCTGTGTTAGAGCCACTCCGAGTGATTCCACCCATTCCTAATGCCCACCTAAAGGCAGGAGGCATCATTGGACTGACAATAGAAAAGAGGAAAAAGCGAGATTAAAACCCTCTGTCACGAGTTTGGAGGAGCCATGAGTCCCAGCAGCCACACTGCTCGCAAGGCATGTAGACACAGAGGGCAGAGGTGATGAGTTAGGGGTTGTGCACTATTTTGCATGGTGTAGAATATAAACAATGGCTATGCAGGTGCGACAGTAAGGCCAAGTCGAGTACCAATACACTTCCAGTCAAAACAAATAAATATTAGCATCAAAATCCTAAAGCTGCTGTACAAAACATCGGGATTTCAGGATGTTAGTACCTTTTAGTGTCTAACAGTTTGTTGCACACGAAACAAGTATGTCAATTAAGTTCACAAAAGAGCAGGAGTCATGAAATTGATAACGTTTACCCATAAAGGTCTGAGAGTGCAGACCATAGCGGGAGAGGCCGGGGAATGGGGGCACAAAGACCGAGAGAGATAGGTAGAGTTCCATTCCATTAAGGCCATTTGTATGATTCACTGGTGTTATGTCGTGTCAAAAGATGATTTTCTTCTGTACGTGTTCCAGCAGGGGGGAATTCGAGATATTTCCATTCTCGATATTTGTGAGTTTTGGCAAGTTAAGAAAAGACAGGAGTGGGGAACTTTGCCCATTCATGGTAACATCACTGAAGCTAGGGTAGTTATACGCTCACACAGGACTAAAAGGCAAGGATACTAATTACAACAAAGGTAAAGTGACGGCCATGTACCTGTTTCTGACTTGTGAAACTACAGAAAGGGTGGAGATAAAGAAGCGAATACATACCGCAGATATTGAGAAAAGGTAAAAATGCGATGGAAGCTTCACGTAAATTTGGGCACGGCACTCGTCGTATCACACCCAAGCAGTACGAGGATGTTCAGTCATACTGGTCTTCTGACCCTGTGTACAGCAGCTTAAACCAAAAGAGTGTTCATTCGAGAACGCTAAATCTAAAATTTTACAGGGCTTAGTTATGGCTCCACAGAAGTAGCAAAAGAGCACCAACAACCCCCGCCCCCACCACCCACCTCCGGATGCTGATGCGCCCCGTTTTTTAAAAACTACACTAGACCACCCTAGTAGGCGGGGGATTCGAGCTGTTGCCCACCCCAAATATTTGGAATGACCCAAAAACAACATCAGGGATCATCTCGTTCTTTAGGAGGCTCCAAAAAAGACCGGATTTGACCCAGCAGTCTCTTCTATTACAACACACACAAACACGTAGAACATTGGATGCTATCAGGCATGCATGGGGCATATTTGCATGTGTAATGGCCCGGCCTGTGGACGTACATGTGCCGCCGCGCTCCCCACCGCAATATTCAATTTCCACATCAAGCAGAGCGGCGGTGAACGGTTAGCGGAGAGAGCCGGAGAGCCGGGGAGGGAACCAGCCATTTACCTTTCCAGTGGAGCAGCAGGACCTGACTGAGCGCCGAGCTGTGCCAGGAAGATAGCGGATGTGTAATTTCGGCCTGGGATTTTTAAAGAGCTGCCGCACCCCGGGCTCATTCAGAGAAGCGCCCGTCCGTCTTCTGCTACAGAACTGACATTCGAGAACGCGGTTTTGCTCCGGGCCATCGACCGAGGCAGGGGCGGACTCATCTTATCAGCCGCTCCAGCCGCAGGAGCTTGGCTGACTACTAGCACTAAGCTACACGTGTCGGATCGATCGAATTAGAG
>JAMWET010000002.1:0-31874 GCA_024036415.1 Prochilodus magdalenae | reverse complement strand
AGTCTGTATTTAAACTGGAATTAAAATATTAAAAGGTTAAATATCTGAAAATATAATTTAATTAAAATGAAATAAAAAATAAATGATTGTGGTTATATTGTTTTTTTTTAAGTACACATTGGTTATGGTTATTGGAATACACTATACTAAATAAAACCTTAATGTACGACTTAACTGTTATTTTATTTATTTACTGTACATAAATTTTGTAATAAAACTTTATTTAAAAGTTAATAATAGCAGGAAATATATTTTAAAATATTTATTTATCTATCGCATGGTTTGTGCTTAATTACTTTCACTTACTTTATTTAAAAGCCATATGAGGTATAAGATTTGTAAAACTGCTAAATTATAATGAATATAGTATTTATTTATTGCACATATGGACTTTATTCATTAATTTAATAAAAATATTTTTTTAATATTTTAATTTTAATAAATAATGTAATTACTGTTATTTAAAATTAAGCCGTATTTAAAAGTGATATACGGTTTACGATATGTAAAACTAATGAATGATGAATAAATGATGTGTTTATTGTACAGATTGTTTATTGTTATTGGGGGAAAAATTTGGAATAATCTGAAATCTAAAACCTGAAAATACATCAAATATACTGTAATAAAGAAGTAATAAATGAATATATGATAGCGGTTATGCTGGAGTTTGTTTACTGTTCAGGTTGCTTCCTGATACGTCATTGCGATCCTGATCGTCTCCATAGCGACGTTCCAGCGTTCAGACCGCCTAACAGCGACCAAAACAAAGACACGAAAAACCTCTGAAAGTTTCTCTGCAGCAAAACTTCCCCTCCTTTACCTCCTTCACCTCCTTCAACCTCCACACAGCAGCTACATAAGGGTTTGTACCACAATCCTACACTCCTCCAGCTCCTCCCTGTTACTGCATTCACCCACAAAATACATCTTTATTATCATCAAACTCACTTCCGGTCAGAGCGGAGAGGAGAGTAAACCCACCGGAAGTTCACCTCCTGCCGTTCAGCTCCAGAAACGGCTCATGTGCAGTTAGTTCACCGGTCCTGCACGTGGTGGAGCCGCCATATAATGATTATTGGTGTGTTGGGTTCTCACTGCTTCAGACAGGGAAGAGAACCTCCGCTCACTCGTTAATGTGGTGTGCTAGGTCAGACACTAGAGGGCGCTCCGGAGCCAGTCCAAAACGAACGGGTTCATACGGAGCTGGTTAATCATTTTAAAGAGACCATATCATGGAAAACCAGATTCCCATTACTCATCATGAAACTCATCAGTAAAGATGGAGGTAATGGGACCTTTAATACTGACCAATGCAAAGCTCTTCACTGAGGTGATCAGCCAATCAGCACTCAGTAATACTAATTTAACCTTTTAAAACACACACAAACACAACAGCTCCATTGGAACACCATCATTCTGGACTCAGGAGCACCCATTAGTGTCTGAACCACTCGGAAGACGTTCCTGACCTTGAGATTTCCTGAGTGGAATTTTCTCCTATCTCAATCCAGGCTTGAAGTCACTGATGTGGGCACATAGCAAGAAACACCCTATAAACCCATATACTATCAAGGGTCTCTTAAAGGGTCTCTTTGGGTTTTGCCAGTTGTGCTAATTTTAGCTAGGTTATCTAATAAGCTAACTTTAGAGCCTATGTGACGTTAGCAAGGACGGGCCTTATCTCTTTACCTGAGTGATCCAGCAGCCATTATTGCAGACATTCAATAGTGAAGACATAAAACTATGAAACACCAATCATGGAATTACACAGTCCACCTTAAAACCCTCCAAAATGGAACTTTACAGGAGGATGAATGAGCTTCCTTAACCTGCAGTGGAGCTGATGAAACAAGGTTTATTACTAAGCAGGTTTGAAGCAATCCTATTGGTCTATCCATCAGGAATATTCACTAACCTGAAAGGGGAACTAGAGCTTTTACACCAGTAAATACATATTAGAGGTGGAGATATGGAGAAATATGATACTGTGGTACATCAAGTGTATATGGAGTATATCAGGATATGGACAGTTTTGGACTCTCATCAGTTGGAGCTGTTGAGTGTAAGACCGTAGAGTCTTTAAGATCACCAACTACATCTATTTAGATGGTGGGTCTAGACGTTTGACTGGTACTGTGTGTCACAATAGGCTTTTCTGAGTGTGGTGTGTATATGGTCAGTACCTAAACATTACCTCCTTACATGTGTTACACAGTGAGCAGAACTAGGTCTCTTTTAAATCAGTCCGTGTTGTGTATCTCACAGTGCAGGTTTTGTTCGGTCTGTATCCCGACTTATCAAATCTCAGAAAAGCTGAATGTTGTGATGGATATCGTGTATCGTGGAAATGTCCTGAAGTATCATATATGACATCTTTGCCACATCACTAACCCCAACACCTCCACAGTCCTGCTAATTTTACTGCACAGTTTCTATTCATTTACTGAGTAAACACTACATGTACCAGAACTTCAGCACTCGCCACATGACCTTTCTACTTTCCTGTATGTGATTTCCAGTAATGGTGCATTACGGTGTGCAGACGTGTGTTCAGTAGAGAAGGTGTTCACTTATTTACACTTACACCCATCAGCCATTATATTAACACTACCTCCTTGTATCTGCACTCACTGTCCATCTTATCAGCTCAACTGACCATATAGGAGCACTACCATCCACATAACACTGGTTCTATGGTGGTCCTGTTGGGGTCCTGACCATTGAAGAACAGGGTAACTAAGTACAGAGAAACAGATGGACTACAGTCTGTAAGTGTAGAAATACAGAGTGCTCCTATATGGCCAGTGGAGCTGACGGATGGACAGTGAGTGTAGTTACAGGGAGGTGGTGTTAATGTTATGGCTGATGGGTGTATTTACACTATAATGAACTGAGTTATATGAACTGGTTATGGGGAAGTCTCAGGTTGGTTAACCGGTTTGCTGTTTGGTGTTTAGGTTTAACATTTATTTGTGTTTTTACCTCCTCAGATTCTATTTTCACTTCACTCCATTTATTAACACTTCTACTCTTCTAAACACCCTCCACACACCAGCACTCTCCACACACTAACACCTTCCACACACCAACACTCTCCACATACCAGCACTCACCTCACACAAGCACACCCCACACACAAACACACCAACACTCCACTCAAGTGTACCCAAATCCAGACACCAACAAAAACCAAACAAGTGGACAGGACTCCACACCAACACACGTCAATCAAGTGGACAGCAGGATGGACCACGTCATCTCATCACCTGTTCACATGGACGTCAGGACAAGAGGCAAGAGACGACGCGTCACCTTGCTCTCCCCTGAGGCTCTTTCCACCAAGAGAAGGAAGACCACGGACCGTGCTTCTAGGAAGAAGCTGAAAGTCACTGGGCGCACCATCACCACCACCCAACACCTGGAGAAACCCCAGCCTGGTGAAGGCCCTTCTTCAGGAGCTCAGGAACCAACTGTCAGCTTCACACCCCTGGACCCACGTGCTGATGTGCCCTCAGAGCTGGCTACCACCACGCACGAGATGGTGCTGAAGCGTGTCTCCACCAAGAGGCTCCTCAGGCTGCTGGGTGAGCTCTTGTGCCGCCGTTGCCACCTGCTGAAGGACCTCACTCCGGCTCACCCTCTGAGGTGGATCCACGTTGTGGATGACTTCATACTGTTCAGTGGATACCAGCTTGATCTGTTCATCACCCCGGGCAGCGTGGTCTTCCTGTACATGCTGTGCCGTGACATTGTCTCTCCTGAGGTGTCCAGCATGAAGGAACTGCAGGTTCTGGTGCTCAACTGCCTTTATGTGGCATACGCCTACATTGGGCATGAGCTCAGCTACCCAGCCATGGCCTTCATAGCGGAGGAGAACAGAGATGCCTTCTGGAGGCGGACTATGGCTATCACCTGGCACATGAGTGGCAAGATGCTGAAGATCAACAATGACCTGGAGTTCTTCAAAGATGTCTTCACTGACCTGAAGACTGCGGCACATCATTAGAAGATCAAGCAGGACCACCTTTCATGTTACATCTTTCTGTGAGGGAGCTTTTAGAAGTGGACGTCTGGTTTCATTCACCACCACTGGGAACAATTCTGACTAGAGGGGAGTGTTTCATATGGAACCACTCTCAATGTTGTTTTTCCTTCTTCACCATTTAGTTATTCTGGAATTATGGTACATCGGTGGTCTTTCCCTTTAACTTAAGTCTGTGAGAGTTGTTGATGGGTATGTAGTCTTGATGTTGGCTTGTCTTGCTGTATAATGTAGATCTGGCTGATATGCCATACCGATAACCGAAGACACATTTATGGGCACCGTTAGCGTTCATGCTACTCTGGCTGTAATATTTAGACAGTGTATTCTTTACTGTGTTGATTGTTAGCTCTTGTCTTTGTGGTGTTAATGAGAGGAGATGGTGGTCATCAGTCAGACCCGGTTTATAGTAACTCTTAAATGCGGCCTTCAGTGCATCAGTAGGTCAAGGCATTGGAGTTGTGGTGCCCAGGGTTGTTTCGGCACAGGAAAGGAGACGGCGGTGTCTTCCGGTGTTGGAAGTTGCTGAAAGGCCCAGCAACAGGAGATCCAAAGTAAAGGAAATGGTAGTAGCAACAGCTTCAACGCTGGACAAGCTTGGACCATAGAGGTGATGGATTTAGCTATTGTCAGGACCCGTGGAGTGACAGCACCAAAAGGGCACAGGAATAGTAGCTGCAGTAACTTCAGCCACAGCTGAGAAGCCATGGACAGCTGGGGGCAAGTCATACCTTCAGGTGTTGGTCTTCAGGTGGTGATGGTCTTGGAAGCCTCAGAAGGGACAGCAGTCTGTGGAGTGGAGACCCCAGGAGCGACTACAGGACATGCATTGTTGCAGACTTCTAGAGCGGCAGATCCTCATGACGGGGGAATCAGCAGCAGTGGGTAGGAGTTCTGGAGTGTTGGTGGTTTGGGCACAGTCATAATGTGGTGACTGAGGCAGTGAAGCTTTCAACCTTGTGACTGAGCAGTGGCACAGTGTTGTCTTCATCATGAGGCATGAAGAATGGTGTGGCAGTGTTATCAGCCAGAGCTGACTATGTTATCTGTGAGTAGAGGTGCTTCAGGTGTGGTTACAGACACTGTAGCATTTATGTCTACAGTTATATGTAGGATATCTACATCAGCAGTACCTTTAGGCTGAAGCTAAGATGCTGTAAACAGGTATGTGTGTGACTGTAACAGCGGTGCCATCAACTGTCCATGTTACAGTGTTGCCAAGGATGGGCAAAGGTGTTAGAGTAGTGGAACCTCTGGCAGGTACTGAGGCTGTAGTGGCTTCAGGAGTTCTGTGGAGCATTGATTGCTTTTGGCTCAGGGATGGAGACTGTACTAGCACTATTTTAGGTTAGAGATTGTTTCTCTGGTGTTGAGACTAGTGGTGACCCCACCTTGGTTTTACTAAGTAGTTCTTGGTTGGTGGTGGAGACTGCAGTGGCAGTGTCTTCCATAGCAAAGGAATGCTAGTATGGCGTCACCTTCAGGCAGTAGTCTGTAGCAACAATGCTACGGATTGTGTTCAGAAGTTTTGCAGCAGTGGCTACTATGAGCAGTGCTTTTTGGCGTGCTCAGAGATTGTAGTGAAAATGTTTACTGGTATAGACAGAGACTCTCTGAGCCAAGTGGAGTACAGACACTGGAGCAGCGCAACTGTGAACAGGGACAACTTCTGTCAGCTCTGTGAAGGAGTCCTGGAAAAGCAACACCGTGTGCAGGTACACTTGTTTAGTGGCACCACAGACTGTGAGCAGGGCCACAGGAGACCTGAAGGTAGAAGCTCTACAGAGGCAGCGCTTTCAGGCATGCGCTTGTAGACCTTTTCTTCAGGAGACTGTAGTAGCAGCATCATCATCTGGGAATTACACCTTCAGCTGCCGCTGGAACACTGGATCAGCACAGTCAGGATAACGCGCCGACACCAGCTGAGGGCAGGAGTTCTTACATGCCAGTGCAATCAAGCACAGACACGGATGATGGAGATACCTTCACCTATAAGCAGAGTTCTATAGTGATGCTGCTTTAGGGAAATACAGTGTTACGTCTATAGGTTTGGTGATGTATACTGGAGGCATCTCGCCATCTAGTACTCAGGTAACATTGAATCAATGAGTTCTGCAGGTTGACTGAAAACATTGGACTGGCAGTGTCTTCAGTCAGGAGCATTGGTGCTGGAGGGGTAGTGTCTTTAGGTGCATGTGGTCTCTTAGGTGCTTCTGATGCAGACATGGAAAATGTAGTGGGTTACTTTCAGCTGTGGGCATGATCTCTGTAGCAGAGGCACCTCTGATCAGGCTAGAAAGTGGTAATGCAGAGCGCATAGAGACTGAAGTGCCAGCGCTTTGGGCTACATATTTAATACTGTAGTGTTACATAAATACATATTAGCAAGGATCCCCCTCACAACCAAAGATGACTTACAGTCATGGTGCCACTTTCAATGCCTCTGTGCAGGCGTCCAATGCCCTTAGCTGAAGACATCCCCACTACAGCCTTCACACCCATACCTGACGGTACCAGCACTCTAGAACTCCTGCCCACAGCTGAACCCATCACCACTGCAGTCTCTGTTTCATTTTACTGACCAGGGCCACTGGAGAGGTGGCGCCTTCAGCTGTGGGCATCACCCACGTTAGGCCTGCAGCAGTTCCTGTGGTCACTAAGCCCCTGCCACTGATGCTGTTTCCACTACTCTATGCATGTGCTTGTGTTTGTAGGATAATCTGAATTGCTCTAACTGAAACATTGGCCAGCCTAATGCACACTGCTCCATGCTAATATATAGGCGTGAGCGTTTCTTTGAATATTAACATATGACATTAATATAGAATCTCCATCAGAAATGATTCCCCTCACAGCAAAACAGTTCAGGTTATCTTGTATCTAAGTGCCCCTGCCCACAGCTGCAGGTGGATGTCAACAGCTCCTGCCTGTATCTGCAGACATCACCACTACAGTCTGTGTACCCCCGCCAGCACTCTAGACCTCCTGCCCACAGCTGACGTTATCACCGCTACAGTGTCTGTTTCACTGCCACAGTCAGTCACTGGAGATGTGGTACTTTCATCTGTGGGCACACAGCCACAGACCCTGCCTCTACAGTTGGTGGCGCTCTTCTAGTGCTCTAGCTAGCAAGTAAGGTTTCCAATACTCTAGGCATGTACTGGTGTTTGAAGGATACCTGAATTAGTCTAAGTTAGACTCGGACTAGCCTAATGTACACTGTTCATCATGCAGAACTATAGACCTATTAATGTACCTGATCAGAAAGGATCCACCTCACAGAGAAAGAGGGCGGTTCTTGCAGCAAGGTGCCTCTGCTCATGACTGCAGGCATCAGCAGCTCTTAAGACATCACAATACTCACCATGATAGCTGAAGACATCATCACTACAGACTGTGTACCTGCACCAGCACTGCAGAACTCCTGCCCACAGCTGATGGTGTTACCACTACAGTCTCTGTTCCACTGCCACAACCAGGGTTACTGTAGAGGTGGTATCTTCACCTGTGGGCACCGCCACTGTTAGACTTGCAGCCCCTCCTGCTGCACCTGGTGACCTTCTCATTTCTGAGGCCTCTGTGTTTCCCACAATGCTGCCATCTCTCTGTCCCCTACCTGCGGTGTCAGTCTTTCTTTCCAGCCACTCAAGATGGTTCTGTCCAGTGCCCCTTCCTCACAGCCGGAGAGATGACCAGCTGAAGACCATCTGGACATCTTTAGGAGCTACTCCCAGATGAACATCCTACAGCAGCATGTCCAGCACCCTTGGGAATATTTAGAAGGTCAGTAAGACTCAGCTGGGTCCTTTCTAGACCACTAGTGTGTAGAAACCACACATGGATGTCATGTGGTCAGACCAAAAGAAATCAATGAAAATTAAACCTGTACTTTAATCTCTACTGACCAGGGTGTTTTCTGTCTGCTGCCCAGTGAGCGGTGCGATAGACTCCGTCACCCACACCACCTGTGACCCAGGAGGATCAGCAGTTTAGAAGGTGATTGAATGAATCTGAATTGTACTGGAGACTGATAATATGTAAATAACCTCAGTTCTCACTGGCATTAAATGTTAGTGGGCGGGGCTAAACTGCCCTATTCTGAATGAACCACCAGAGGCATCATATGTGTTAGTAGATCACAGCCCTATTGTATTGGAAGGCTTTCTTCTGCAGGTTACTGTCCATCTATGGATCATATAAGCTGCATAGATTGTAGAGACTGGTGAACGGTTTGTTGTGAAGGATGAAGTTAGTGTTCAGTACTGAAGTATTGATTAGCCTTATCTGTGGTGTTAGTATTGTATGTGTAGTGATACGCAGCATGCATTGGAACAGCCTAGGTGTGGCTAAGTTAGCCTAATGCTAATATATAGGTCCATTGTTAATGTTTCTATAGAAATAAAGAAGCTTTGTAGGAGTTTTAATGAACTCTGATCAGTCAGGATTTCTCCTGCACCTACAGCTACTGTGTACTGAGAGTCTCTTATCTTCCAGCAGGTGCTGCACTACTTCTCCAGCCTCTGTGCCCACCACACCGTCAGACACCACCAGTCCAGATCTCCTGCTACCAGATGAAGACATCACCACTATGGGACACCATGAAAACACCTGAAGCTACCACCACTCCACAGGTGGTGTCACTGTTACAGCCTCTGCTTAACGTCCATGATCCGAATCACTGGAGAGGAGGATCCTTCACGTGTGGACATTGCTGTTGTCGTTGAATTTGCAGCAGTTCCTGTGGTCTGCATTTGAGCCGTTCCTGAGGCCAAGATCCAGTAATGTCTTCTCCTCAATGCCCACTGTCGTCTACTATACACCGGAACATTCCGAGCTGTGATCCACCTGTAGAGTCCTAAAGAGGAAGTCCAATCATTTCTCTGCATATTTAAAGATAAACCATCGTTCAGAGGGGTTTGCTGGGAAATGCTCTGAAACGTCCTGCATCAGAACTGTTCACAAGGTTGGGTAATGGAACCAGACGTCCACCTCTAAAAGCTGCCTTACTGAACTGTATTCCATAAAATGGTTATGAACATGCTGCCAGATGTCTGGAACGTTGTTTCCCATTACTTTAGAGACTGTGTTTTTAAAATCCGTTCATGGAGGAGGGATAAACAATCTGCAGAGTTCCCCTTTAAGCTGCAGGAATGGGAACTAAGGCTAGATTTGTTGTACATAACTGTATATAATATCTGATGCTGATTGTGATGATGTGAGATGTTTTCAGATCTTCAGTAATCTGTATGTATCTGTTTAGAGTGGTTATTTACTGTATAATAAATCTGATGTAAATATTGTATATACAAATCACAGTGTGGTGTTCGATGTTCTTCACAATGCTGAACATACTCGCTCACATCCGGAGGACTGAGGCTGGGTGCTGTTGACTGACTTCTAATTGGACTGAACTCCACCTTAAAACCACGTACAGCAGCACTCAGGAAGTCTTCCCAGTCCATGTGTGTGAATACAGTACAAGATGGATTCCAGAACAGTTCGTTTCTCTTCCCTCAGTACTCTATAGACTGACCTCCAACATTAGAGTTACTGAGTCAGAGTCTACGTTTCCCACAATGCATTTCACACTAAAGCCTGTTCATCTGTTACTGAATAGTGAACAATTCTGCTGCATCAGCACATCGACTTCCTCATTTCAGGGTTCAGCATTTAGTGGGTCGGTTTAAAGAGTTCAAACATCTTTAACATCTTGAAACTGGACATTAGTGACCTCATCAGTCAACAAGACCACAAGACCATGTTTAGAAAAGACCCCATAGACCTCCATACCTCTCAAGCTCAGAAGAGTGACCACACATACATACAGCCTGCATATGTTTATGTGAGATACATTACCATACTGTGGAAAGCATGAACTGAAGCCAGAGGTGGGCATTATTAGAGCTTCACAGATGTGCAGGTCACCCAGGCTATGTGCACTAATGCCCCCCAACAAACACCATGCCAGATGCTGGCGTTGTGCACTGGTAATGACCCGGATGGTCCCTCTGCTCTTTAGCTCTGAGAACACTGTACATTTTCCATCACATCACTGTCAGCTTTAGTCCTGCAGCCCAAATGACGACTATTCCATCATACATGATGCTCCATAGCTCATAGCGCTGGTGAGCCCTGTGTCGTCCTGTAGGTGCCCTGTTTATGTTTTCACCCCTGACCTTCAAACAGTCCCCCACTGGTGCTGACCTCTCCCTATCTGTCCTTTGGAGAGACTCTGCCTCTCTGGGAGGCTCCTTATATCCCATCAGTTTACTCACCTGTTACTAGTTCACCTGAATAGCTGAGAGATGTTCCAGCAGGTGTGTTTAGCCTTACTCACCTTTATCAGTCTCATCATCTCAGACCTGTTTCTATATGGGCTTCTACTCCTCAGTTTCAGTGTTTGATGTTTATGCCATATCCAGTTCAATATGGAGTTTAAATCATTTCCACATCATGTGTTTCTATTATACACACATTTATAACCCAACCCCGTCAAACTAGTACCTTTACAGGAGAAGGAGAATCACTACATTATGATGGATCTAGTTTAATAATAACCATATATTTATATAGTATTTACCAAATGAAGAAACTGCCTGTTTATTTACTGTACATGTACTGGATAAAACTGTTTACCTAGACCATTCTCTTGCCTAGCCCTTAAACTTTGCTTGCCTACTCTTGTTTTGACCTCTGCATGGTCTCTGACTTGGAGCTTTGAACTTTGTTTGTCCGTGTGTTGTTGCTGTGTTTGTTTTAGTCGTGTGCTTAATAAAGCCCATCTAACTTTTAGCTCTGCGTACGTCTGTTCTGGTTCTTTGTTTCTGACAAAATTATATATTTCAAAAACACTGTTGCATTTTTATTTATTTATTATGAATATTTGTTATTTGTGATTAGGCTGTATTTAAGTGATTAAAAATATTAAATAATGCAATTAATAACTAGAATAATAAGCTGTATTTATTGAACAGACTTTATTGTACCCAAAAATCAATAAAAACTTAAAATATAAAGTAAATACACAATTTAACATTTTTTCAGGTAGGATTTATTAACAAAGTTTGCAGAGATGAAAAAAAAAAAACACAAAAGGGTGCAAAAAAATATAACCCTCAAAAGTTCTCAAAAGAATACAAACCACAAAAACCCTAGGGGAAAAGGGACTGGAGGACTCAAGAATCAGGATTATTTAAAGAATTCAGAGACTGAGGCTCTTCACCTCAAACAGTACAGTGGTTAATGCTCCACGAACACCTAGCAAGGCGAAGGCCATTTAAAGGGAAGGATAATTAGTTGGGATGGGAAGCAGGTGAGAGAGGGCAGGTGGGGAAGGCACTAGGTGAGAGGGAGCAGGAGCAAGAATCCTCAGAATTCTGGTGAGTTGGACCTCTGGTGGCCAGCGTGAGAACTGTCCCAAGACTGCCTATGCAGGGATGCCCTGACAGAACATTGTTTAATGTTACTGGAAATGTTTAAAATAGAATAAATTACAGAATTATATTTTATTAATGATTTGAATGTCTTATTATTATTGGAATATGTATTGGCATTTAAACTGTATATGGAAAGAAATAAAAATAAAAAAACTAAACTATTTAAAAATCTGACATTGTTCCATATTGTTTGTTACATTGTTTTATTTATTTATTATATAAAGTCTGTATTTAAACGTGATTAAAATATTAAAAGGTTAAATATCTGAAAATATAATTTAATTAAAATGAAATAAAAAATAAATGATTGTGGTTATATTGTTTTTTTAAAGTACACATTGGTTATGGTTATTGGAATACACCTAGCAAAAAAACTAAATAAAACCTTAATGTACGACTTAACTGTTTTTTTATTTATTTAATGTACATAAATTTTGGAATAAAACTTTATTTAAAAGTTAATAATAGCAGGAAATATATTTTAAAATATTTATTTATCTATCAGATGGTGTGTGCTTAATTACTTTCACTTACTTTATTTAAAAGCCATATGAGGTATAAGATTTGTAAAACTGCTAAATTATAATGAATATAGTATGATTTATTTATTGCACATATGGACTTTATTCACTAGTTTAATAAAAGTATTGTTTTTAATATTTTAATTTTAATAAATGTATTAATGTGATTACTGTTATTTGAAATTAAGCCGTATTTAAAAGTGATATACGGTTTGCGATATGTAAAACTAATGAATGATGAATAAATGATGTGTTTATTGTACAGATTGTTTATTGTTATTGGGGAAAGGTTTGAATAATCTGAAATCTAAAAACTGAAAATACATCAAATATACTGTAATAAACAAGTAATAAATGAATTTATGATAGCGGTTATGCTGGAGTTTGTTTACTGTTCAGGTTGTTTATTGTTACGTCATTGTCATCCTCACCGTCTCCATAGCGACGTTCCAGCGTTCAGACCGCCTAACAGCGACCAAAACAAAGACACGAAAAACCTCTGAAAGTTTCTCAGCAGCAAAACTTCACCTCCTTTACCTCCTTCACCTCCTTCAACCTCCACACAGCAGCTACATAAGGGTTTGTACCACATTCCTACACTCCTCCAGCTCCTCTCTGTTACTGCATTCACCCACAAAATACATCTTTATTATCATCGAACTCACTTCCGGTCAGAGCTAAAGGAGAGCAAACCCACCGGAAGTTCACCTCCTGCCGTTCAACTCTAGAAACGGCTCTTGTGTGCAGTTAGTTCTCCGGTCCTGCACGTGATGGAGCCGCTAGATGATGATGATGATGATTGGCGTGTGGGGTTCTCACTGGTTCAGACACGGGAGGAGAACCTCCGCTCACTCATTAATGTGGTGTGCTAGGTCAGACACTAGAGGGCGCTCCGGAGACAGTATCATTTTAAAGAGCCCTTATCATGGAAAACCAGATTCCCATTACTCAGCATTCCTTTCACTCTCCATTCAGTCCATGAAGAGAAACTCAGAGCCTCTCTGTCTCATACATAGTCTTTGATATTCGCATACACACTCCTAGTAGTGTAGCCACGCCTACTCATATAGAAGTTATAAGGAGTGTTTTAGCCTGCAAAGCAAACAAGTACAGCCAATCAGAACAGAGGTAATTTACATACAGCAGTCTTAAAGGTAAAAAGTACATTAAAGGTAAAAAGTACTACCGTAAAGGTACAGTGGTTGTTTATAATAATCATTCTGGCTGTTTTTGACTCCTGAAAGCTTTATTCATTGACCACAGTGCAGAAAACAATATGCAGGAAAGATGGAGGTTATGGGATCTTTAATACTGACCAATCCAAAGCATTTCACTGAGGTGATCAGCCAATCAGCACTCAGCAGCAGTAATGCTATATTAACCCTTTACAACACACACACAAACACAACAGCTCCATATGAACATCTTCATTCTGGACTCGGGAGCACCCTTTAGTGTCTGACCCACCTGAGAGACAATCCTGACCTTGAGATTACCTGACTGGAATTCTCTCCTATCTTAATCCAGGTTTAAAATCACTGATGTGGGCTCATATCATGGAACACCCTATAATCCCATTGATTGTATCAAGGGTCTCTTAAAGGGTCTTTTTGGGTTTTGACAGTAGGGCTAATTTTACCTAATATCTAGCTAGCTAGCTTTGGAGCCCATGTGACGTAAGCAGTGATAGGCCTTATATCTTTACCTGACTGACCCAGCAGCCACGACTGATATAGTGAAGACATGAAACTATAAAACAGCACCCATGGAATTATACAGTCCACCTTAAAACCCTCCAAAATGGAACGTTACAGGAGGATGAATGAGCTTCCTTAACCTGCAGTGGAGCTGATGAAACAAGGTTTATTACTAAGCAGGTTTGAAGCAATCCTATTGGTCTATCCATCATGAATATTTATTAAACTGAAAGGAGAACTAGAGCTTTTACATCAGTAAATACATATTAGAGGTGGAGATATGGTGAAATATGATACTGTGGTACATCAAGTGTATATGGAGTATATCAGGATATGGACAGTTTCAGACTGTCATCAGTTGGAGCTGTTGAGTGTAAGACTGTAGAGTCTTTAAGATCACCAACTACATCCATTTAGATGGTGGGTCTAGACGTTTGACTGGTACTGTGTGTCACAATAGGCTTTTCTGAGTGTGGTGTGTATATGATCAGTACCTAAACACACTAACTCCTTACACGTGTTACACAGTGAGCAGAATTAAGTCTTCTTTAAATCAGTCCGTGTTGTGTATCTCACAGTGCAGGTTCTGTTTGGTCTGTGTCCCGACTTATCAAATCTCAGAAAAGCTGAATGATGTGATGATATCGTGTATCGCGGAAATGTCCTGCAGTATCATGATATGGCATCTTTGCCACATCACTAACCCCAACACCTCCACAGTCCTGCTAATTTTACTGCACGGTTTCTATTCATTTACTGAGTAAACACTACATGTACCAGAACTTCAGCACTCGCCACATGACCTTTCTACTTTCCTGTATGTGATTTCCAGTAATGGTGCATTACGGTGTGCAGACGTGTGTTCAGTAGAGAAGGTGTTCACTTATTTACACTTACACCCATCAGCCATTATATTAACACCACCTCCTTGTATCTGCACTCACTGTCCATCTTATCAGCTCCACTGATCATATAGGAGCACCACCATCCACATAACACTGGTTCTGTGGTGGTCCTGTGGGGGTCCTGACCATTGAAGAACAGGGTAACTAAGTACAGAGAAACAGATGGACTACAGTCTGTAAGTGTAGAAATACAGAGTGCTCCTATATGGTCAGTGGAGCTGACGGATGGACAGTGAGTGTAGATACAGGGAGGTGGTGTTAATGTGATGGGTGATGGGTGTATTTACACTATAATGAACTGAGTTATATGAACTGGTTATGGGGAAGTCTCAGGTTGGTTAACCGGTTTGCTGTTTGGTGTTTAGGTTTAACATGTATATGTGTTTTTCCCTCCTCAGATTGTATTTTCACTTAACTCCATTTATTAACACTTCCACTCTTCTAAACACCCTCCACATACCAGCACTCTCCACACACACTAACACCCTCCACACACCAACACTCTCCACATACCAGCACTCTCCTCACACAAGCACACTCCACACACCAACACACCCTACACACAAACACACCAACACTCCACTCAAGTGTACCCGAATCCAGACACCAACAAAAACCAAACAAGTGGACAGGACTCAACACACCAACACACTTCAATCAAGTGGACAGCAGGATGGACCACGTCATCTCATCACCTGTTCACATGGATGTCAGGACAAGAGGCAAGAGACGACGCGTCACCTTGCTCTCCCCTGAGGCTCGTTCCACCAAGAAGAGGAAGACCACGGACTGTGCTTCTAGGAAGAAGCTGAAAGGAGTCACTGGGCGCACCATCACCACCACCCAACACCTGGAGAAACCCCAGCCTGGTGAAGGGCCTTCTTCAGGAGCTCAGGAACCAACTGTCAGCTTCACACCCTGGACCCACGTGCCGATGTGCCCTCAGAGCTGGCTACCACCACGCACGAGATGGTGCTGAAGCGTGTCTCCACCAAGAGGCTCCTCAGGCTTCTGGGTGAGTTCTTGTGCCGCCGTTGCCACCTGCTGAAGGACCTCACTCCGGCTCACCCTCTGAGGTGGATCCACGTTGTTGATGACTTCCTTCTGTTCAGTGGATACCAGCTTGATCTCTTCATCACCCCGGGCAGCGTGGTCTTCCTGTACATGCTGTGCCGTGACATTGTCTCGCCAGAGGTGTCCAGCATGAAGGAACTGCAGGTCCTGGTGCTCACCTGCCTTTATGTGGCATACGCCTACATTGGGCATGAGCTCAGCTACCCAGCCATGGCCTTCATAGCGGAGGAGAACAGAGATGCCTTCT
Organism: Prochilodus magdalenae; assembly: GCA_024036415.1. Taxonomy (NCBI): domain Eukaryota; kingdom Metazoa; phylum Chordata; class Actinopteri; order Characiformes; family Prochilodontidae; genus Prochilodus; species Prochilodus magdalenae. The sequence continues at coordinate 15,949 of JAMWET010000002.1, read as the reverse complement.
GGAGGAGGACTTGGGCTATCACCTGGCACATGAGTGGCAAGATGCTGAAGATCAGCAATGACCCGGAGTTCTTCAAAGATGTCTTCACTGACCTGAAGACTGCGGCAGATCATTAGAAGATCAAGCAGGACCAAGAGGACCACCTTTCATTTCACATCTTTCTGTGAGGGAGCTTTTAGAAGTGGACGTCTGGTTCCATTCACCACCACTGGGAACAATTCTGACTCTAGAGTGGAGCGTTTCATATGGAACCACTCTCAATGTTGTTTATCCGTCTTCACCATTTAGTTATTCTGGAATTCAGGTACATAGGTGGTCTTTCCCTTTATCTTAAGTCTGTGAGAGTTGTTGATGGGTATGTAGTCGTGATGTTGGCTTGTCTTGCTGTATAATGTAGATCTGGCTGATATGCCATACCGATAACCGAAGACACATTTATGGGCACCGTTAGCGTTCATGCTACTCTGGCGGCGAAATTTAGACAGTGTGTTCTTTACTGTGTTGATCGTTAGCTCTTGTCTTTGTGGTGTTAATGAGAGGAGATGGTGGTCATCAGTCAGACACGGTTTACAGTAACTCTTAAATGCGGCATTCAGTGCGTCAGTGGATCGGGGCATTGGAGTTGTGGAGCCTTTAGGCACAGGAAAGGAGACGGCAGTTTCTTCCAGTGTTGGGAGTTGCTGAAAGGCCCAGCAACAGGAGATCCAAAGTAAAGGAAATGGTAGTAGCAACAGCTTCAACGCTGGACAAGCTTGGACCATAGATGTGATGGATTTAGCTATTGTCAGGACCCATGGAGTGACAGCACCAAAAGGGCACAGGAATAGTAGCTGCAGTAACTTCAGCCACAGCTGAGAAGCCATGGACAGCTGGGGGCAAATCATACCTTCAGGTGTTGGTCTTCAGGTGGTGATGGTCTTGGAAGCCTCAGAAGGGACAGCAGTCTGTGGAGTGGAGACCGCAGGAGCGACTACAGGACATGCATTGTTGCAGACTTCTAGAGCGGCAGATCCTCATGACGGGGGAATCAGCAGCAGTGGGTAGGAGTTCTGGAGTGTTGGTGGTTTGGGCACAGTCATAATGTGGTGACTGAGGCAGTGAAGCTTTCAACCTGATCAGTGGCGCAGTGTTGTCTTCATCATGAAGCATGAAGAATGGTGTGGCAGTGTTAGCAGCCAGAGCTGACTGTTTCACCTGTGAGTAGAGGTGCTTCAGGTGTGGTTACAGACACTGTAGCATTTATGTCTACAGTTATGTGTAGGATATCTATACCAGCAGTACCATTAGGCTGTAGCTAAGATGCTGTAAACAGGTATGTGTATGACTGTAACAGCGGTGCCATCAACTGTCCATGTTACAGTGTTGCCAAGGATGGGCAAAGGTGTTAGAGTAGTGGAACCTCTGGCAGGTACTGAGGCTGTAGTGGCTTCAGGAGTTCTGTGGAGCATTGATTGCTTTTGGCTCAGGGATGGAGACTGTACTAGCACTATTTTAGGTTAGAGATTGTTTCTCTGGTGTTGAGACTAGTGGTGACCCCACCTTGGTTTTAGTAAGTAGTTCTTGGTTGGTGGTGGAGACTGCAGTGGCAGTGTCTTCCATAGCAAAGGAATGCTAGAATGGCGTCACCTTCAGGCAGTAGTCTAGCAACAATGCTACTGATTGTGTTCAGACGTTTTGCAGCAGTGGCTACTTAGAGCAGTGCTTTTTGGCGTGCTCAGAGACTGTAGTGAAAATGTTTACTGGTATAGACAGAGACTCTCTGAGCCAAGTGGAGTACAGACACTGGAGCAGCGCAACTGTGAACAGGGACAACTTCTGTCAGCTCTGTGAAGGAGTCCTGGAAAAGCAACACTAGTGACCGTGTGCAGTTGCACTTGTTTAGTGGCACCTCTGACTATGAGCAACTGGCCACAGGAGAACTGAAGGTAGAAGCTCTACAGAGGCAGCGCTTTCAGGCATGCGCTTGTAGACCTTTTCTTCAGGAGACTGGAGTAGCAGCATCATCAGCTGGGAATTACACCTTCAGCTGCCGCTGGAACACTGGATCAGCACAGTCAGGATAAAGCGCCGACACCAGCTGAGGGCAGGAGTTCTTACATGCCAGTGCAATCAAGCACAGACACGGATGATGGAGATACCTTCACCTATAAGCAGAGTTCTATAGTGATGCTGCTTTAGGGAATACTCTTATTCTAAGGGGATGTAATACCAGTGCTACAGACCCAATGAGAGGGGACGGATTTCATGGAGGTTTTTTACTGATAGCAGGGTCAGTGTTGCGTCTATAGGTTTGGTGATGTATACTGGAGGCATCTTGCCATCTAGGAGGAGCATTGGTGCTGAAAGTGTAGTGTCTTGAGGTGCATGTGGTCTCCTAGGTGCTTCTGATGCAGCCATGGAAATGTAGTGGTGATACTTTCAGCTGTGGGCATGATCTCTATAGCAGAGGCACCTCTGATCAGGCTGGATAGTGGTAATGCAGAGCGCATAGAGACTGAAGTGCCAGTGCCTTGGGCCACATATTTAATACTGTAGTATTACATAAATACATATTAGCAAGGATCCCCCTCACAGTCAAAGATGACTTACAGTCATGGTGCCACTTTCAGTGCCTCTGTGCAGGCGTCCAATGCCCTTAGCTGAAGACATCCCCACTACAGCCTTCACACCCATACCTGAAGGGACCAGCACTCTAGAACTCCTAGCCACAGCTGAACCCATCACCACTGCAGTCTCTGTTTCATTTTACCGACCAGGGCCACTGGAGAGGTGGCGCCTTCAGCTGTGGGCATCACCCACGTTAGGCCTGCAGCAGTTCCTGTGGTCACTAAGCCCCTGCTACTGATGCTGTTTCCACTACTCCATGCATGTGCTTGTGTTTGTAGGATATCTGAATTACTCTAACTGAAACATTGGCCAGCCTAATGCACACTGCTCCATGCTAATATATAGGCGTTAGCGTTTCTTTGAATATTAACATATGACATTAATATAGAAGCTCCATCAGAAATGATTCCCCTCACAGCAAACAGTTCAGGTTATCTTGGAGCTAAGTGCCCCTGCCCACAGCTGCAGGTGGGTGTCAACAGCTCCTGCCTGTATCTGCAGACATCACCACTACAGTCTGTGTACCCCCGCCAGCACTCTAGACCTCCTGCCCACAGCTGATGTTATCACCGCTACAGTGTCTGTTTCACTGCCACAGTTAGTCACTGGAGAGGTGGTACTTTCATCTGTGGGCACACAGCCACAGACCCTGCCTCTACAGTTGGTGGCGCTCTTCTAGCGCTCTAGCTAGCAAGTGAAGTTTCCACCACTGTAGGCATGTACTGGTGTTTGAAGGATACCTGAATTAGTCTAAGTTAGACTCGGACTAGCTTAATGTACACTGTTCATCATGCAGAACTATAGACCTATTAATGTACCTGATCAGAAAGGATCCACCTCACAGAGAAAGAGGGCGGTTCTTGCAGCAAGGTGCCTCTGCTCATGACTGTAGGCATCAGCAGCTCTGAAGACATCACAATACTCACCATGATAGCTGAAGACATCATCACTACAGACTGTGTACCTGCACCAGCACTGCAGAACCCCTGCCCACAGCTGATGGTGTCACCACTACAGTCTCTGTTTCACTGCCACAACCAGGGTTACTGTAGACGTGGCACCTTCACCTGTGGGCACTGCCACTGCCTGCAGCCCATACTGCTACCCCTGTGAGCTTCTTTTCGCTGAGGTCTCTGTGTCTCCCACGACGCTGCCATCTCTCTGTCCCCTACCTGCGCTGTCAGTCTTTCTTTCCAGCTTCCCAAGATGGTTCTGTCCAGTGCCCCTTCCTCACAGGCAGAGAGATGACCAGCTGCAGACCATGTGGAGACCTTTAGGAGCGACTCCGAGATGGACATCCTACAGCAGCATGTCCAGCACGCTTCGGGATATATAGAGGGTCAGTAAGACTCAGCTGGGTCCTTTCTAGACCACTAGTGTGTGCAAACCACACATGGATGTCATGTGGTCAGAGAAAAAAAAATCAATGAAAATTAAACCTGTCCTTTAATCTCTACTGACCAGGGTGTTTCCTGTCTGCTGCCCAGTGAGCGGTGCGATAGACTCCGTCACCCACCCCACCTGTGACCCAGGAGGATAAGCAGTTTAGAAGGTGATTGATTGAATCTGAATTGTACTGGAGACTGATAATATGTTAATAACCTCAATTCTCACTGGCATTAAATGTTAGTGGGCGGGGCTAAACAGCCCTATTCTGAATGAACCATCATAGACATCATATGTGTTAGTAGATCACAGCCCTATTGTATTAGAAGGCTTTCTTCTGCAGGTTACTGTCCATCTATGGATCATATGAGCTGCATAGACTGTAGAGACTGGTGAACGGTTTGTTGTGAAGGATGAAGTTAGTGTTCAGTACTGAGGTGTTGATTAGCCTTATCTGTGGTGTTAGTATTGTATGTGTAGTGATGCACAGCATGCATTAGAACAGCCTAGGTGTGGCTAATTAGCCTAATGCTAATATATAGGTCCATTGTTAATGTTTCTATAGAAATAAAGAAGCTTTGTAGTTTTAATGAACTCTGATCAGTCAGGATTTCTCCTGCACCTACAGCTACTGTGTACTGAGAGTTTCATCTTCCAGCAGGTGCTGCACTACTTCTCCAACCTCTGTGCCCACCACACCGTCAGACACCACCAGTCCAGATCTCCTGCATCCAGATAAAAACATCACCACTATGGGACACCATGAGCACACCTGAAGCTACCAGCACTCCACAGGTGGGGTCACCGTTACAGCCTCTGCTTAACGTCCATGATCCGAATCACTGCAGAGGAGGATCCTTCACCTGTGGACATTGCTGTCGTCAATGGATTTGCAGCAGTTCCTGTGGTCTGCATTTGAGCTGTTCCTGAGGCCAAGATCCAGTAAAGTCATCTCCTCAATGCCCACTGCCGTCTACTATACACCGGAACATTCCGAGCTGTGATCCATCTGTAGAGTCCTAAAGAGGAATTCCAATCATTTCTCTGCATGATTAAAGATAAACCATCGTTCAGAGGGGTTTGCTGGGAAATGCTCCGAAACATCCTGCATCAGAACTGTTCACAGGGTTGGGTAATGGAACCGGACGTCCACCTCTAAAAGCTGCCTTACTGAACTGTATTCCATGAAATGGTTATGAATATGCTGCCTGATGTCTGGAAATTTGTTTCCCATTACTTTAGAGAATGTGTTTTTAAAATCCGTTCATGGAGGAGGGATAAACAATCTGCAGAGTTCCCCTTTAAGCTGCAGGAATGGGAACTAAGGCTAGATTTGTTGTACATAACTGTATATAATATCTGATGCTGATTGTGATGATGTGAGATGTTTTCAGATCTTCAATAATCTGTATGTATCTGTTTAGAGTGGTTATTTACTGTATAATAAATCTGATGTAAATATTGTATATACAAATCACAGTGTGGTGTTTAATGTTCTTCACAATGCTGAACATACTCACTCACATCCGGAGGACTGAGGCTGGGTGCGGTTGACTGACTTCTAATTGGACTGAACTCCACCTTAAAACCACGTACAGCAGCACTCAGGAAGTCTTCCCAGTGCACCGTGTGTGTGAATACAGTACAGGATGGATTCCAGAGCAGTTCGTTTCTCTTCCCTCAGTACTCTATAGACTGACCTCCAACATTAGAGTTACTGAGTCAGAGTCTACGTTTCCCACAATGCATTTCACACTAAAGCCTGTTCATCTGTTACTGAATAGTGAAGAAATCTGCTGCATCAGCACATCTACTTCCTCATTTCAGGGTTCAGCATTTAGTGGGTCAGTTTAACATCCTAAAACTGGACATTAGTGACCTCGTCAGTCAACAAGACCATGTTTAGAAAAGACCCCATAGACCTCCATACCTCTCAAGCTCAGAAGAGTGACCACACATACATACAGCCTGCATATGTTTATGTGAGATACATTACCATACTGTGGAAAGCATCAACTAAAGCCAGAGGTGGGCATTAATAGAGCTTCACAGATGTGCAGGTCACCCAGGCTATGTGCACTAATGCCCCCCAACAAACACCATGCCAGATGCTGGCGTTGTGCTCTGGTAATGACCCGGATGGTCCCTCTGCTCTTTAGCTCTGAGAACACTGTAAATTCTGATTCCACATTTTCCATCACATCACTGTCAGCTTTAGTCCTGCAGCCCAAATGACGACTATTCCATCGTACATGATGCTCCATAGCTCATAGCGCTGGTGAGCCCTGTGTCGTCCTGTAGGTGCCCTGTTTATGTTTTCACCCCTGACCTTTAAACCCTACTGGTGCTGACCTCTCCCAATCTGTCCTTTGGAGAGACTCTGCCTCTCTGGGAGGCTCCTTATACCCCATCAGTTTACTCACCTGTTACTAGTTCACCTGATTAGCTGAGAGATGTTCCAGCAGGTGTGTTTAGCCTTACTCACCTTTATCAGTCTCTTCATCTCAGACCTGTTTCTATATGGGCTTCTAGTCCTCAGTTTCAGTGTTTGATGTTTATGCCATATCCAGTTCAATATGGAGTTTAAATCATTTCCACATCATGTGTTTCTATTATACACACATTTATAACCCAACCCCGTCAAACTAGTACCTTTACAGGAGAAGGAGAATCACTACATTAAGATGGATCTAGTTTAAAAATAACCATATATTTATATAGTATTTACCAAATGAAGAAACTGCCTGTTTATTTACTGTACATGTACTGGATAAAACTGTTTATCTGACAATCAATGCCGATAAAATATTATGTAAAATACATTTTGTATTGGAACTAAAACCTTAAAATATTAAATACTAAATACTCAAAAAAATCTTAAATTATATATATTTACAAAAATAGTATTTATTTATTTATTATTCTGAATGTTTATTGTTATATGGGATTAAACTGAATTTTAAAACATTTATTATTCACAACATAAATAAATGAACTGACATTTATTGTTGTTAGACAAAAGACTTCGAGATCGACGTGTGCAGAACTAAAAAAACCAGGAATGGTTTATTAAAAAAACAGGCAATCACAGCAAGCACCAGTACACAGCTACATTTACATTTACATTTAAGGCATTTAGCAGACGCTCTTATCCAGAGCGACTTACAACCGTGCTTAGTGATCTGTTGGATAATATTCCAGTTAGTCGAGGAAGTTTAGAGCCTAAAACTCACCATGAGCTCAGACACTGCCCGAACAGGGGGTCAGTGCTGGTACCTAGAGAAAGGTTATTATAAGTGCAACACAATATACATTGACAAAGGTCATTATAAGTGCAATACAAAAGGTTATAAAATTGCCACACAATACACACACAATTTACACGTCTGCTAGGGTTAGGGTTAGGGTTAGGGTTCACTCACTTAAGTGCTTTACGAAGAGATGGGTCTTCAGTCTGCGTTTAAAGACTGCGAGTCTGACGCCCAGTGGGAGTTCATTCCACCATCTGGGAGCCAGGACAGAGAAGAGTCTGGACGCTTGTCTTCCATGAGTCCTCAGGGATGGTGGTTCGAGACGAGCTGTACTTGAAGCACGAAGGGCTCGAGGTACAGCTCGACTCTTCACCATTGCCATAAGGTAGGGAGGCGCTGGTCCATTCTTGGCTTTGTAGGCCAGCATCAGAGTTTAAACCGGATGCGGGCAACAACAGGAAACCATAGAAGGGAGCGCAGCAGTGGAGTGACGTGGGTGAACTTCGGAAGGTTAAAGATGAGACGGGCTGCAGCGTTCTGAACAAGTTGCAAGGGCCTGATGGCCCTCAGAGGAAGACCAGCCAGGAGCGAGTTGCAATAGTCTAGCCTTGAAATGACCAGAGACTGGACCAGCAGCTGGGTGGCTTCCTGAGAAAGGAAGGGTCGAATCCTCCGGATGTTGTAGAGGAGGAATCTGCATGACCTAGTCAGGTTCGCTATATGAGCTGAGAACGATAACTGGCCATCCAGAATCACTCCAAGACTTCTTGCATCCTCAGTCGGGGCGATCAATGAGTTGCCGAATGAGATAGCAAGATCACAGTGAGGACCTGTAGTGCTCGGGATGAACAGCAGCTCAGTCTTGCTGGGACTGAGCTTAAGGTGGTGAGCTGTCATCCATGAGCTGATGTCAGTCAGGCATGCTGAGATGCGGTTGCAGACCTGTGTATCAGATGATGGGAAGGAAAGCATGAGTTGCGTATCATCAGCATAGCAGTGATAAGAGAAGCCGTGAGAAGTAATTACTTTGCCAAGAGAAAGAGTGTAAAGAGAAAAGAGAAGAGGACCCAACACCGAGCCTTGAGGGACACCGGTGGAGAGCCTACATGGAGCAGACATGGACCCATTCCATGTTACCTGATAGTGGCGGTCCTCCAGGTAGGACTCAAACCACTTCCATGTAGTGCCGGTGATTCCAAGATCGGTGAGGACCGACAGGAGGATCTTGTGGTTCACCGTGTCGAAGGCCGCAGACAGGTCGAGTAGAATCAGAACTGAAGACAGTTTGGCTGATCTTGCTGTCTGAAGCCTCTCAGTTACTGCGATGAGAGCAGTAACTGAGCTAAAACAATGGGAGAAGCTAAATCAGAGTCAGGGACAGGCGGAGGTCAGAACCAGGTAGAACAAGCAGCGAGGGCGAACAAGTTTAAAGGGGAAAAACGAAGAGAAAAAACAAAGAGAGAAAGCAGAGGTACAAACCGTAGAGTCAGGACACGAGCAAAAGGGATAAGGCGAAAGAGTAGTAAAGGAACGAAGGGAGTCGGAAACCAGAGTAAGACCATACGAAGAAAGAACGCTCAGGATTGGTAACCTAGGTTTAGCAAAGCCTCACAAAGTGCGAGTGTTTGCGAGTGGCTTAAATACAGGAAGTAACTGGATACAGCTGAGGTTAACACTCGGGCGATCTAGAGCGAATCACAGAGTCCGACCGGGGGCGCATAGACATGACGTAATCGAGCCTGGCCCTCTGGGAAGTGGAGTCCTGAAGAGCGGAGAAGCTGAGGAGAGGCGGAGGCGTGACAATTGTACAGACTCAATGGTATCTAAAAGTGAATAAAAGCTTAAAATATGAACTAAATACACAATTTATAACATTGTTATCATTTATTTATTGTGTACATTGTTAATTATTACTGGAAATGTTTAAAATTGATTACATTAAAGGATTATAATTTAATAATGATCTTTATGTGATATTATTATTGGAATATGGATTGGAATTAAAACTGTATATGGAAAGAAATGAAAAATAACTAAAGTATTTTAAAATCTGATATTGTTCCATTGTCTTACATTGTTTTATTTATTTAATATATAAATTATGTATTTAAAAGTGATTAAAACATTTTTGTTGATTGTTATGGGAATACACTTTCCAACAAAACTAAATAAAACCTTAAAATGTAAAACAAATGAACTATTTTATCATTCATTTACTATACAGATATTTTACAATTAAACAGAAAAATCTTTAAAAAGTTAATAATAGCAGGAAATACTTTTTTTAATGTTTATATCTATAATATGGTTTGTGCATTATTAGTTTCACTTAATTTATAGTAAGTTAAAAACTATTTAAGGTATAAGTTTAGTAAAACTACTAAAATAAATTGTTTATATTGTTATTTATTTATTGCAGATTTGGACTTTATTCATTAATATAATGATTTTTTTGTATTATTGTAATTTTAATAAATGTATTAATGTATTTACTGTTATTTGGAATAAAACTGTATTTCAATGTGATATACAGTTTGAGATATGTAAAACTAACAAATAATACGGGTTATAAATGGTGTGTTTATTGTACAGATTGTTTATTGTTTTTGGGAATAAAGTTTGAAATAATCTGAAATAAACTGAAAACATTAAATATGAAATATACTGTAATAAACAAGTAATAAATAAATATATGATAGCGGTTAGGCTGGTGTTTGTTTATTGTACAGGTTGTTTATTGGTACGTCATTGCGATCCTGACCGTCTCCATAGCGACGTTCCAGCGTTCAGACCGCCTAACAGCGACCAAAACAAAGACACGAAAAACCTCTGAAAGTTTCTCAGCAGCAAAACTTCACCTCCTTTACCTCCTTCACCTCCTTCAACCTCCACACAGCAGCTACACAAGGGTTTGTACCACATTCCTACACTCCTCCAGCTCCTCTCTGTTACTGCATTCACCGACAAAATACATCTTTATTATCATCAAACTCACTTCCGGTCAGAGCTAGAGGAGAGTAAACCCACCGGAAGTTCACCTCCTGCCATTCAGCTCCAGAAACGGCTCGTATGCAGTTAGTTCTCCGGTCCTGCACGTGATGGAGCCGCCATATAATGATTATTAGTGTGTTGGGTTCTCACTGGTTCAGACAGGGGAGAGAACCTCCGCTCACTCGTCAATGTGGTGTGTTAGGTCAGACACTAGAGGGCGCCAGAGACAGTCCAAAATTAAGGGGTTCATACGGAGCTGGTTAATCATTTTAAAGAGACTATATCATGGAAAACCAGGTTCCCATTACTCATCATGAAATTCGTCAGCAAAGATGGAGGTAATGGGACCTTTAATACTGACCAATACAAAGCTCTTCACTGAGGTGATCAGCCAATCAGCACCCAGTAATGCTAGATTAACCTTTTAAAACACACACGAACACAACAGCTCCATAGGAACACCATCATTCTGGACTCGGGAGCAGCCTGTAGTGTCTGACCCACTCGGGAGACGTTCCTGACCTTGAGATTTCCTGAGTGGAATTCTCTCCCATCTCAATCCAGGCTTGAAGTCACTGATGTGGGCACATAGCAAGAAACACCCTATAAACCCATATACTATCAAGGGTCTCTTAAGGGGTCTCTTTGCCAGTAGTGCTAATTTTACCTAGGCTATCTAACAAGCTAACTTTAGAGCCCATGTGATGTTAGCAAGGACGGGCCTTATCTCTTTACCTAAGTGACCCAGCAGCCATTATTGCAGACGTTCAATAGTGAAGACATCAAACTATAAAAGAGCAATCATGGAATTACACAGTCCACCTTAAAACCCTTCAAAATTGAACTTTACAGGAGGATGAATCAGAGCAATTCTGTTGGTCTGTCTATCATGAATATTTATTAAACTGAAAGGAGAACTAGAGCTTTTACACTGTGCAGAAAAAGAGATCAAAGCGTTTACATCAGTTAATACATATTAGAGGTGGAGATATGGAGAAATATGATACTGTGGTACATCAAGAGTATATGGAGTATATCAGGATATGGACAGTTTCGGACTCTCATCAGTTGGAGCTGTTAAGTGTAAGACTGTAGAGTCCTTTCTGAGTGTGGTGTGTATATGGTCAGTACTTATAAACACGACTGACTACCACTTCTAACACATGTCTTCACCATGAGTAGAAATTAAGTTCTCTTTTAAACCAGTCCGTGTTGTGCTAGCACACAGTGCAGGTTCTGTGTTTGGTCTGTGTCCCGACTTATCAATCTCTCAGAAAAGCTCGCAATGTTTCGTGATGGATATCGTGTGTATCGTAGAGAAATGTCCTGCAGTATCATGATGATGACATCTTTGCCACATCACTACCCCCAACGACCCCCACAGTCCCTTGCTAATTTTCACTGCACGTGATTTCTATGTTCCATTTACTGAGTAAGACACTACATGTACCAAGAGACAACTTCAGCACTCGCCACATGACCCTTTCTACTTTGCTGTGATATCCCGAAGTACTTGGTGCATTAAATGGTGTGTAGACGTGTGTTCAGTAGAGAAGGTACGTTCACTTATTTACACTTACACCCATCCGAGCATTAAAACACCTTAACACCATCTCCTTGTATCTTGCAACTTCACTGTCCATCTTATCAGCTCCACTGACCATATAGGAGGCACCACCATACACATAAACACTGGTTCTGTGGTGGTCCTGTGGGGGGGTCCTGACCATTGAAGAACAGGGTCAACTAAGTACAGAGAAAACAGATGGAACTACAGTCTGTAAGTGTCAGACATGTAGAAATACAAGAGTTGCTCCTATATGGTCAGTGGAGCTTGACTGGGATGGACAGTGATGTGTAGTTTTTACGGGACGGTGGGTGTTGTAATGTGATGGGATGAATGGGTGTATTTACACCTATAATGAACTGAGTTATATGAGACTGGTTTATGGGGAAGTCTCAGGGTTGGTTAACCGGTTTTGCTGTTTGGTGTTTTAGGTTTAACATTTATATGTGTTTTTTCCCTCCTCAGGATTCTATTTTCACTGTACACTCCATTTATTAACACTTCCACTCTTTCTAAAACACGCCCTTCACCACGAACGGGCACTCTCACACACATGTAACACTCTCCACACACCAACCACTCTCCAGCATTAACCAGCACTCATCTCTCGACACCAAGCACACTCCACACACAACCATACCACACCACACACACAAACACACCAAATAACGTCCTACTCAAGTGTACCCGAATCCAGACACCAAAACAAACACCAAACAATGTGGGACAAGGACCTCCCACACACCAACACACTTTCAGACCACAAGTGGACAGCAGGATGGACCACTTCATCGTCATCACCTGTTCAAACAATGGACGTCCAGGACAAGGAGGCAAAAGATGACGACGCCAGTCACCTTGCTCTCCCCTGAGGTCTCCTTTCACCAGATAAAGGAAGCCCAACGGACCGTGCCTTCTAGGAAGAAGCTGGCTTGGGGAAACAAAAACGGGTAGTCATTGGGCGCACCATCACCACCACCCAAACACCTGGAGAAACCCCAGCCTGGTGAAGCCCTTCTTCCGGATCGCAAGGAACCCAAACCGCGCGTCAGCTTCTACACCCTGGGGACCCACAGGCCCTTTGTGGCCGTCAGAGCTGGCTACCACCACTCACGAGATGGGTGCTTGAAGCGTGCCTCCCCCAAGAAGCTCCTCATGCTGCTGGGTGAGTTCTTGTGCCCGCCTCGTTGCCACCTGCTGAAGGACCTCACTCCGGCTCCCTCTCTGAGGTGATCCACGTTGTTGATGGACTTATACTGTTCAAGCGGATACCAGCGTGATCTCTTGTGTCATCACCCCGGGCAGCGTGGTCCTTCCTGTACATGCTGGGCCGTGAGCATTGTTCTCGCCTGAGAGTGTCCAGCATGAAGGAACTGAAGGTTCTTGGTGCTCAACTTGCCTTTATGTGCCATTACGACCTACATTGGGCATGAGCAATCAGCTACCCAGCTACATGGGCCTTCAACTAGCACGGAGGAGGGAGCAGAGATGCCTTCTGGGAGGAGGCGGGACTTGGGCTATCACCTGGCATATGAGTGGCAAGATGCTTTAAAGAATCAAACAACGACCCGGGGTTCTTCAAAGATGTCTATCACTGACCTGGAAGACTGCGGCACAATCCATTAGAAGAGTCAAGCAGTACCCAACAGGTACACACCTTTCATTTCACATCTTTCTGGGACGGGAGCTGTTTTAGAAGTGGACCGTTCCCCCCCCCCCCCCCCACCCACCCCCCCTTGGTTCCATTCACACAGCACTGGAACATTTATGTCTAGCAGTTGTTTTTGTGTAGATATCTAGAACAGGCATGTAATTTTAAAATAAAAAAAAAAAATTTAAAAAATAAAAGTACCTCCGAATTGGTAGATGTGTCTACAGGTGTGTGTATGGAGACTTTAACGGCAGTGCCATTAACTGTGAATGTTACGATGTTTGTTCGGGATTGTTGCCAAGGATGGGCAAAGGTGTTAGAGTAGTGGAACCTCTGGCAGGTACTGAGGCTATAGTGACTTAAGGAGTGCTGTTGAGCATTGGTTCCTTTTGGTGCAGGGATGGAGACTGTAGTAGCACTATTTTAGGTTAGAGATTGTTTCTTTGGTGTTGAGGCTAGTGGTGACCCCACCTTGGTGTTAGTAAGTAGTTTTCGGTTGGTGGTGGAGACAAAGCATAGCAAAGGAATGCCTGTAGTGTGACGTCCAACCCTTTCAGGCAGTGGTCCCCTGTGGCAACTATGCAGTGGCACACACGACATTGTTCAGAAGTTTTTGGAGCAAGTAAGCTATTAATGAACGGGAGTTCTCCACAGCATGCTCTTTCAGTCCTGCTCAGAGGCTGTAGTGATAATGCTTACTGGTATAGGCAAAGAGTCTCTGAGCCATGTGGAGACACCAGGAGTGACTGCAGGCTGGACAGCATTAATGTATTTGAGATGGATGCTCAGAGTACAGACACTGAAGCAGCGGAACTGTGAACAGGAACAACTTCTGTCAGGTCTGTGAAGGAGTCCTGGAAAAGCAACACTAGTGACCGTGTGCAGGTACACTTGTTTAGTGGCACCTCAGACTGTGAGCAGGGCCACTGGAGACCTGAAGGTAGAAGCTCTACAGAGGCAGCGCTTTGAGGCATGCGCTTGTAGACTTTTTCTTCAGGAGACTGGAGTAGCAGCATCATCATCTGGGAATTACACCTTCAGCTGCCGCTGGAACACTGGATCAGCACAGTCAGGCTAAAGCGACGACACCAGCTGAGGGCAGGAGTTCTTACATGTCAGTGCAATTAAGCACAGACACGGATGATGGAGATATCTTCAGCTATAAGCAGTTCTATAGTGATGCTGCTTTAGGGAATACTCTCAGTCTAAAGGAAAGTAATACCAGTCCTACAGACCCAATGAGAGGGGACGGATTTCATGGAAGTTTTTTACTCATAGCAGGGTCAGTGTTGCGCCTATAGGTGTGGTGATGTATACTGGAGGGATCTTGCCATCTAGTGCCTAGAGTGCCTAGAGACTGGAGTGCCAGCACCTTGGACCACAAGCATGAGCTCTGGAATTGTGGACACCTTTAGGTCAGGACAGTCATCAGCTGTGGTCAGGATCTCTGTGTGGTGTCTGCAATTGCAAGATGGGACACTGGAGTGTCTTCAGCCAGGAGGGATAGCCGATGGAGTGTAGGGATTTTTAGTTGCCCTCCACATGGAAAACTGGAGCACGCAATGTCTTAGCTAGGGATGATCTCTGGAGCATTGGTGTAGCTGCTATGCCACAAGAGCAGGAAACTTCAATTTACATATGGAACGTTAGACATGTTATGGAGAGGCAGAATCAGGATGATACCCCTGGAGGTTGGAGGAGGTGCTTCAGGTTGTACTTTGGTAGTGTTGTTGCACTGGGAGTCGTGGAGAATGGGCCACAACATTCAGCACATAGCACATTCAGCACGAGGCTGGAGCTCTGGAAGGGTAGATACTTCAAAAGTATCAAACTTCAAAAGTGAGGTGCTGCTCCTGTTTATGTTATAAAGTCCTGCACGTTGGTGTTATCTCATTGTGCTGTTATAACAGTGATTATTTATTAATGTGAACTGTAGTTTATTACGGTTTAAACTGGTTTCTTATTATTACGCAATTTTGACTAGACAAACACTATGTTATTGATGCACACGTGTGCAGAGGTTACCCGATGTTATCTAAGTGTGCCTCATGAATATAAGACTAGACTCAGATTTTATATATTATTTATTTATTATTGTAGTACATAAATACAGATAAGCAATGATCCCCTCACAGCCAAAGAGACTGCTCACGCTTGACAGTCGTGTGGTGCCACTTGTCAGTGTTGACCACTGTGCAGGATCCAATGACTTAGCTGAAGATCGTACCCTACTACAGCCTTCAAACTCATGTGAAGTACAGACTCTTAGAACTACTACCACACACTTTGATAACCATCACCACTGCGAGCAGTCTCTGTGTTCATCAGGTAGCAACCAGGGGCCACTGGAGAAGGTGGCGCCTCAGCTGTTTGGCATCACCCACGATAGGCCGCAGCAGTCTTGGCGCTAAGCACCTGATAAGGCCCTGTACTTCAGATGGTGGAATTCAGGACCAGGCCCCAGTAGAGAGCGTTCCCATACTAGGCGTGATACCT
>JAMWET010000001.1:0-26389 GCA_024036415.1 Prochilodus magdalenae | reverse complement strand
TTCCGTTTGGATTTGAGACGTTGATCCCTCCTCCAGTATAAAGGTGACAAGTGGAGTTAATGAGGGAAACCTACCAGTCGACGCCCTGAAGAACCTACAGAAGACTGATAGTGGACTGTATGAAGCGAGAGCGTCTGGTGAAGTAGACACAGCAGCTGCTGAGTACAGTCTCTCTGTGTTGGGTAAGTCTAAAAGGAAATATAATAATGCTGTCATTTTGTCTTTTCTTTTTTTTTAATGTCCATACAGTGTTTTACATTAAAAATCACAGACACCAGATGCTATTTTATAAGCACCAGATATTTTCTGGTGAACACCAGATATTATTTGTTGTGCTCCAGAAAATATTTTTTGGTCACCAGATATTTTATGTGTACAGTATATTTTGCTCAACTAATAGTATTTAGCGCATACCAAATACTCTGACAGTCCTCTGCGCATGCACGAAGGACCAAGAATATAAGATGTGTGCAGGAGGAAAGAGGTGATGGAATAATCTAGTAGATAAATAGTCCTAGTCTAGACAAAGTAGGCACATTTCACTGAGTAGCTTCAGTAACTTTAATCACAAGGTTAGCGGTTATGCTAAAACCCCTAGCCTGAAGATTAAAGCTGAACCTCCTATACCCCTTCTTTCAGATAAATCATTTCATTCTGTTAAAAATAAATATTAATTATTTTCTTTATCTGCTGCCGGGACTTCTGGATGATCAACAAACTTTACAGTGATGTGTCTGTATATCTCCTACCTCAGATCCAGTGGAGGCTCCAGTCCTGACTCACCTGCCAATCAGACACACCTGCAGCGTCAATCTCACCTGTAGAGGTCATGACCTCTCTATCACCTCCAGCTGTTACAAGGAAACCTGTGAGAAGAAGGAAGTGACATCACCTGGAGGCGTCACCCTTTCCCTGTCTGTCAGGGGCAGCTCCATCATCTGTAACCATAGTAACCCAGTCAGCTGGAAGGAGGATGTTCTGGAGATGGGAGAACTTAAACAAGTCTGTGCTGATGAAGGTGAAGTTGTGTACACAGATACATACAGACACCAACACTGACACTAACACCACCAAAACCATTTTAACCATTTTTAAAAATGTGTGTAATATGATGTGAACAGAATGGAGAACAGACTGAGATGGAGCAGGTGAGTCAGTCAGTTCTGTTCTATGTGCTGATCATATGTCCTGCAACAGTGGGGGGTGTGTTATTTGTTCCAGGTTCAGTGTCTCCCCCTGCTGGTAGTCACTCTGTGTCATGATGGGCGAAGACTGGGATCGTAACTACCATCATCACTCTGATCCTCCATGCTGTCTGCAGTTCATCACCGTCTCCACATCGCAGCGGTCAGAACTGACCACATAATCATCTATAAAGACATGGATGGTGTTACACGGTTTAAGACTATTATAATATATATACAGTGATACATGATGCTCTGTAATGTAACCTCTTATAACCTACTTTGTTCTTTAGCTGTGTGTCTGTTACAGCTTACTAGGTTTCAACACTCATGGTCTGGCAGCACAGATGTACCCAGAGATCCACTAACTGATTGTACATATATAAAAGGTGCTACAGATTTTGTTGGTTGTCCTAGTGTAAATACAAATACCAAATTCAGCAGTGTGTAGCAGCGCAGCTCCTCCTCCTGTCTAAACAGTCCAGTTTAGAATGGCCAGTTTGAGTGTCTGTTCCTTTAAATGATAATGAGCCACTGCTGACTCCGCCCCCTCATCCACCATGGCGGGTATTCCGATGCCAGTGCACATTCTTTCATTTTACTCTGAGGTTCATCTTTTCAACTTACAGCATCAACGTGGATCCTGCAAAAAGGATCCTGCTATCTAGAACATTAAATCTCGGTTGAAATATTGCCTCTGCTGTTAGTTCTTGGCCTTTAGCACTGTTGCTATCAAGAACATGACATCACCATTAATATGTGAGCAACTAGATCTATCTAGAATAGTACACTCTGTTAATGTATTACCTCAGCTGGTAGCATTAGCTGACATTAAATTCAAAGAACTGTCTAGAACGTCCCTTTTATTATAGTACCTCAGCTGTACTGTTAGCATTAATTGGTACTGCAGACTGATAACTCAAATGTTACATCTATATAACCTCAGCTGTTAGCATTAGCATAAGCTAAACGGCAAGGCCTAGAACATTATAGATAATATACATATCATCTGCTGTAAGCGTTAACTAGTTCCCAAGAACTATCTAGAACATGACATGTCTGTTAATGTTACCTCTGCTGTAATTGTTAGTGCTCTGCAGCAAGAACTATCTAGAACATTACATCACTATTGCTATATTACCTTAGCTGTTAGCGTTATGGAGCAGAATTGTTTATTGAGTGTTTCTTGCCATGGACCCACATCACCATGTTTCGGCTGTCAGACTTGTGCGCCAGACAAGCTAATGGAGACAAACTGTGTTTCCCTTTATTGGTGTAAGAACTGGAACTCAGCTTATCGCCTGCAGACTCTCGTCTTCTCCTTCTCAGCACAAAGAAAGATCTAGAACAATACTTGAGTAGTTTTTCCGACTCAAACAACAACAAACACAGAACAGCTGCATGCTAGAAAGACCAGAAACCAAGCAGGGATTAACTACAGGCCTAGAAGAGGTTCTTCAGCCAACCACTAGGTGTCGCTAATGTGGCCTTCGCTTTCCACACCACCAAATATATTTATTTCACAGTTCACATATTTATTCACAGAAATGGTTCAGGTAACGTGCAGGAACCATAACGTAACCCGTTTCATGTTGGTGGAAAAGGGCTAACTGTGCCTCATATTAAAAAAATGTTAAATATAGCCGCGAGCGGCAATTGGGGGTCCTAGCATGTTATATGTCCACTTTTGGACCAGCAAGGCCTCACAAGGCCTAAAGCAGTTCAGACATTGTTTCTTGATCTATCAAGATGATAAAGGTTTAACAGCTCAAGCGATTTCATGTTGTTTGGAACTATGTCATTCGTTTGTATTTGGCTCTACCTAGTGGTAAAAAAGGAAGTGGTCAAAACAGGCAGTAAAGAAGACATCTCACTTTTAGCTCAGTGCTGTAGAGGTCCACTGAGAACTGTTCAGCTTTTTATAACCCTTGAGGCCTCAGAAGGCATTTTTGGACCTTGTTTACAGACAGAGAGGTAAAACCTATAGGAAGTGGGAGTTTATCATCAGGTCTTCATTCGCCATAAATAATCAGCAGTGGTCTATTAACATTATAGAGGCTTATGTGTACAGGCCCTTATAGCAATAGAGGACATTGTGTAAAAAAAAGTCATTTTTTGATAATTATTTACCTAGAGACTCGACAGAGTATTTTAAGGCCATGTTGGGAATGGCTATGATCAAAATCCAGGGACTACTTCGAAAAGTAGCATTTTTAAACCGTTGTTTGCGATAATAATAATAATTATAATAAGAACAATTCTAAGAAATACAATAGGGTTGCTGCACTACATGCTAGGACCCTTATACTTTTTTAATCACCTGTGCAGTTTTCAGAAAGATTCTGATGTTCACTCCTGTTTAAATCACCACTAAACAGAATCTACCCACACTAAGAAACACAAGGGTAGAATCAGCTCTGTGCCTTATGAACTCATAAGGATCATAATGAATGAATGCTCTAAAACTGATTTAATATAATAAAATAATTTATTCTAATTTAAATGTCATGTGATGCAGCTGAATTACTAAAAGCTTGTAAGGTTTAATTGGAAATGGTCAAACGTGTAGTAAGTAAACAGGCAAAGGTCAAAACCATCAGTAACAGATCACTAACAGGCAGGGACAGCAAAACAGTGGTCAAAATGAGAAAATCCAAATCCCAAACAGAGTCAGAAAAAGAAGACAGGTCAATACACAGAAACATGAGGAACCCACACGGTGTGCTGTAAGGACAGCCCGAGTCTTTATAGAGCAACAGGTCTATGAGAGGGTGATAGTGACGTGACACTGGGAGGTGGAGTTCTGGGAAGGACTGTGTGTTGTTGGAAAGTCCACAGCCAGGAGGCGTGACACATGATGCTTCACCATGACTGTCAGCAGTTCTTGTTTTTCATAAATTTTTTGAGAAGCGTTTAAACTTCCTCTGTAAGTTCTTTGTCCTTTAGTCTTCTGCCATGTTTATAGTTATATCAGATCATGTCCAGTAATAGAACAGTGTCGGGTTTCCATTACTGGGAAATGTAATGAGCTCAGTATGTCGCTTTACTATGATGAAAAACTTAGAATAAGAACTAGCATGCGACATAATGTGGAGTCAAATATGATGGCCTGTCTTGAGAATTAGCAGTAACGGCTACATGACGCTGTATAATTGCTGAATAGATCTGGGCATGGCAGTTTGTCACGTCTAATATGGCTAGTTTATCGTTATTCCTGGAACAGGACTCTTCATCAGCTTAGTGTAGGTGAAGAGACTCTAGTGTCTCTCAGTCCACCAGTCTTTAATAGAAGCTCATTCATTAGTCTGACACTGACGTCTATTCACATCATCATCATCAGCACAGAACACTGACGGAGAACAGGTTCCATTAGCTAGAACCAAGCTCTGTCCAACAGGAACAAGCTCAACACAAACCCTGAACTCTAATTGATGAACTCACTTCCCCAGAATGGGAATAATTTAATACAGACACACCAACACACTACTTACAGTACAGTAACACAGTACACTCACTGAGTTACTGTACACCAACACGCTACTTACAGCACACTAACACATTACACTTACTGAGTTACTGTACACCAACACACTACTCACAGCACACTAACACATTACACTTACTGAGTTACTGTACACCAACACACTACTTACAGCACACTAACACATTACACTTACTGAGTTACTGTACACCAACACACTACTTACAGCACACTAACACATTACACTTACTGAGTTACTGTACACCGACACGCTACTTACAGCACACTAACACATTACACTTACTGAGTTACCGTACACCAACACACTACTTACAGCACACTAACACATTACACTTACTGAGTTACCGTACACCAACACACTACTTACAGCACACTAACACATTACACTTACTGAGTTACCGTACACCAACACACTACTTACAGCACACTAACACATTACACTTACTGAGTTACTGTACACCGACACGCTACTTACAGCACACTAACACATTACACTTACTGAGTTACTGTACACCGACACGCTACTTACAGCACACTAACACATTACACTTACTGAGTTACCGTACACCAACACGCTACTTACAGCACACTAACACATTACACTTACTGAGTTACTGTACACCAACACGCTACTTACAGCACACTAACACATTACACTTTCTGAGTTACTGTACACCAACACACTAGTAACCGCACACTAACACAGTACACTCACTGAGTTACTGTACACCAACACGCTACTTACAGCACACTAACACATTACACTTACTGAGTTACTGTACACCAACACGCTACTTACTGCACACTAACACATTACACTTACTGAGTTACTGTACACCGACACACTACTTACAGCACACTAACACATTACACTTACTGAGTTACTGCACACTAACACACTACTTACAGCACACTAACACATTACACTTACTGAGTTACTGTACACCAACACGCTACTTACAGCACACTACCACATTACACTTACTGAGTTACTGTACACCAACACGCTACTTACAGAACACTAACACATTACACTTACTGAGTTACTGTACACCAACACAGTACTTACTGCACACTAACACATTACACTTACTGTGTTACTGTACACTAACACACTACTTACAGCACACTAACACATTACACTTACTGAGTTACTGTACACCAACACAGTACTTACTGCACACTAACACATTACACTTACTGAGTTACTGTACACCAACACACTACTTACAGCACACTAACACATTACACTTACTGAGTTACTGTACACCAACACACTACTTACAGCACACTAACACATTACACTTACTGAGTTACTATACACCGACACACTACTTACAGCACACTAACACATTACACTTACTGAGTTACTGTACACCGACACGCTACTTACAGCACACTAACACATTACACTTACTGAGTTACTGAACACCAACACGCTACTTACAGTACACTAACACATTACACTTACTGAGTTACGATACACCGACACACTACTTACAGCACACTAACACATTACACTTACTGAGTTACTGAACACCAAAACGCTACTTACAGTACACTAACACATTACACTTAATGAGTTACTGTACACCAACACACTACTTACAGCACACTAACACATTACACTTACTGAGTTACTGTACACCAACACACTACTTACAGTACACTAACACATTACACTTACTGAGTTACTGTACACCAACACACTACTTACAGTACACTAACGCATTACACTTACTGAGTTACTGTACACCGACACACTACTTACAGTACACTAACACATTACACTTACTGAGTTACTGTACACCAACACGCTACTTACAGCACACTAACACATTACACTTACTGAGTTACTGTACACCAACACGCATTAAGCTCAACAGTTTACTATGCATAGATGCTGTACCAAGACCGGTTATTCTAAGAACTTGACGTCCAGGCCAAGAACCATTTAAGTACTGCTATGGTTAAGATGAAAGCCTGTTCCAGCAGCAAGACCAACAAGGACGCTAGCCCTCCAGAACCTGAACTGTTTGGAGGTGGAGTGTTACTGAGTGATGTAACTCCTGGGTGTCACTGAAGACATTTCTACTCTACACACCGCCTGCAGCTGGTTCAGTATTTTAGTGTTTGGCTTGAACATTCATTTCATTATCATAGTCCGATTACTGAACATCTATAAACACTTTTAGGAGAAGACCAGGTTCTACATGGACTCAGAGTCATGGTTCTAAAAATAAAACAGACACAAGGGAGAACAAGAGCAAGAGAGAGAATATAAGGGAAGTACAAAACAGAAAAAGAGAAGAGAAACAGAGAGCCCTTACCCAAAAATCATCAACCGACTAGTCAGAAACAAAAAGAGTCACATCTAAAAAAGAGTTAGAATAAAATAAAGCTAATGTGTTAACCTGACATATTAACACCATAGCGTATCAACATTACAACGACTTAACATTACACCGTATTAACACCACACCATATTAACACCACGCCGGATAAACATAACACCGTATTAACATTACACCGTATTAACACCACGCCGGATTAACATTACACCGTATTAACATTACACCGTATTAACACCACACCATATTAACACCACGCCGGATTAACATTACACCATATTAACATTACACCATATTAAAGCCACACCGTATTAACATCACACCGGCACACTCACAAGGCACAGAGGATTGACCTGTTTCAGCTCAGGTTATTCTGAAGTTGCACACGTCTTCATAGTATACCTCGGGTAGGTGGGTGAAGGGAGCATGCTGCATGCATGCAGTTCCGGAGTTTACAAAGAGGAAGTGGTTTTAGTACTGAGCTCAGCAGGAGATTCACAAAGGCATCCATTTTAACCTGATTGCTGGACTGATCGATACCTCGTTTTGTGGAGTTTTGGATTATATAATTTTGAAAAAATATGAAGATAGCACAGCTGGGTTTGGTTCTCTCGGTTTGGTTCTCAGTCGCAGGTAATGACTTACTACGTACCTCTGCCTTCCGCACTGTAGACGTCAATCTATATATATCCAGTGATCATCTTAACCGTTCATATCACTGAGGAAGTATCATAATCGAGTGAAATGAAGTTATTACTGTAGTGTACAAAGTTAAAAACATAAATCGTCAGATTTCTAAGTACAAGTTTTATTTATTTATTTTTCATTTATTTTTCACTATGTAAACAGAGATTTTTTACATCACATTCATATCATTGGTAAAAGATATAAATCAAGTCGATATATTTGACATAAACCAAAGTCATTCTTAAATAGTGTCTCTCTCAAACATGTAGCGAATATATACATGCCCCGTTTTTCCTGTTTTGTTCATTAAGAACCAAGACTTTAGAATTATTTAATTTAATATAATGCACAAAAAAATATTGTCCATTTATATATATATATACAGTCCATATATATATATTGTAGCGAACGGCCAGTTCACGCGAGCTGTCCGCGCTGAGGCGTGGCGTCGGTATGTGCCAGGGAGGGGACGGCCAATGAGAGGGGCGGGACTTGTAACATGTTGTATTGGCCGTTGCTGGTTCATTTTGTGATGTATGTGTTGTAGGTGTGATCAGGTGTTGTTGGGTAGCTTAAGCGGGTGATATGTGTGTGTGTGTTGATTATATACCGTGCACGAGATTGCTTGTGCTATTAGTGCCATTCACCAACCCGGAGGGGTCTTGTTCTGTTCCTTAGCTCCACCCTCTTGGGAAGCGATTCGTCTCTTCCAATAAAAAGAGCTAAAATGTTTCCTACCGCCTCCGCTGCGTCTTTTCCAACGCCACAGTGGTGTCAGAAGTGGGATGTGGCGGACGAAACCGTGTACAAAAAGGGAGGACTGAGTGTTACTCCTACCCGGTTTCGCCCGACGGAGCCCAATGCTCCACGCCCAAGGCTTCCCCAGCCAGAAGAGGTTATCCCGCCAGCAGGAGACAGCGGTAAAGGCGCACCTGGCGGCGGCGACGGCGATGGCTGCAGAGCGCAGATGACGACCGAAACGAGGTTGGTGTGTCTTCCTCACTATAACGGCAGCGGAGCCTGGGAGATGTATGAGGCGCAGCTCCATCTAGCGGCGAGGAGCTACCATTGGTCCCAAGAGGTAACGGCGAGACAGCTTAGCTTGGCTTTAGAGGGAGAAGCCCTTAAAGTTCTTTTTGACCTTCCAAGTGAAAAACATGGCGATCTTAATGCCCTGAAAACCGCACTTCAGCGGCGCTTTGGAAAGGTACCGGCGGCATCAGTTCAGCGGCGACTTCTGCGAGAGTGTAGGCGTGAGCGAGGGGAGACGCTGGGGGTGTTGACAGCGGATCTGCTCACGCTGGTCCAGCAAGCTTATCCTTCGTTTCCGGGTGAAGTCCAACAGCAACTGGCAACAGCAACTGGCACTGGATGCTTTTCTGGAGGCGCTCCGGCCAGAGGCATTGCAGCGTCACGTTTATCCTAGATCATCCTAGTGCACCGGCCATTCGCGCATACGCAAGTCGCTCGGTGTGTGGCAGCTGAGGAGGACATTGCCAAGGTAATTGTGGAAAGGGAGTGTTCACAACGAATAAAAGCAGTATGTTGGGGCTGTAGGAAACGTGGCCATTTGGCACATGATTGTCTAGCCCCATCACCGGCAGGAAACGATGGCGGGGGCGATCTATGAGGGCTGATCTCCCTCCCTACCCAAGAAGCCCTCGTGCAGGAGCGCACGGTGGAGTACATTGGAAGAAAAAAGGGTCTTTGGCTTCCATGTGAAATCGATGGCCGGGTGATGGAGGCATTGGTAGACACAGGCTCGACAGTGTCACTGCTACGGCCAGGTGCCCTGGTCGAGGGGCGGCAAGCGGCCAAGTGGAGACCAGCAGCTGGAGTCAAGTTGAGATCTGCCACGGGTGATGCGGTCGCCATGCTCGGAAGGCGACAAGTGACGGTAAGAGCTGCGAAGCAGGAACTCTACCATGAGTTATGGCTCGCCCCCATTCGAGATGCCTGCATCCTGGGCCTGGATTTTCTGAAAGCAGTAGGTGCCATCATGGATCTCGAGGACGGCACCATCAGGATTGGAGGGACTGCTACTCCGCTGGTAATTGACACAGGACTGGTGGGCGACTGCATGGCAGCCAACCGGGCTACGGTGAGGGAACCCTATGGGTCTGGAGGAGCTAAACACGCAGCGCCAGGCCCAGACAGCACTCGATTGACATAGGGGAAAGCGCACCGATACGGCTGCGGCCTCACCGTCTTCCGTTGGTGAAAAGACAGATTGCGAGGGACAAAATTAGGAAAATGGCAGCTGCTGGGGTTATTGAGCCGTCTTGCAGTCCGTGGGCCGCACCCGCTGTGCTGGTGCGGAAGAAAGGCGTGATTGGCGGTTCTGTGTGGATTATCGGTGCTTGAATGCAGTGACGAAGGTAGATTCTTACCCGTTACCACGGATGGATGATGCATTGGATTGGGTGGCAGAATCGAGTTGGTTTAGCTCGTTGGACTTGCATAGTGGGTACTGGCAGGTGGCGCTGGCTCCTGAGGCGAAAGAAAAGACGGCATTTACCATCGGGGAGGGGTTGTGGCATTTTAACGTGATGGCTTTCGGACTGTGCAATTCACCAGCCACTTTTGAGCGCCTGATGGAGAGGTTGCTCAGAGAGTTCCCACGAACTAAGTGTGTGTTGGTACACGCACCAGACTTCGATGGGGCACTGGAAACACTGCGGCAAGTATTCACCACTCTTTGCGCGGCTCGCCTCAAGTTGCACCCTAGGAAGTGCAAACTGTTGCAACAGTCGGTTCCATTCCTCGGTCACGTGGTAAGCAATGAAGGTGTGGCCACAGACCCGGCAAAAGTGGAGGCAGTGCGGCGCTGGCCCATGCCCAAGTTCGGAGTTTCCTGGGTTTGGCCTCTTACTATCGTCGCTTCATCAAAGGCTTTGCGGACATTGCAGCGCCGCTGCACCAGCTCACCGCGTGCCATTCCAGTGGAGAGCTGCGCAGGAGGAGGCATTCCAAAGGCTACGTGAAGCCCTTGTCACCTTACCTATCCTGGTGCTGCCAAAACGCGAGTGCCGGTTTACAGTGGACACCGATGCCAGTAACCAGGGCATTGGTGCGGTTTTGTCCCAGGACCAGAACGGGACAGAGCGGGTGATTGCATATTTCAGCCGACGGCTTTCCCGGCCAGAAAGGAATTACTGTGTCACCCGACGTGAGTTGTTAGCAGTGGTGGCAGCACTGAAGCAGTTTAAAACCTACCTCTATGGGGTGCCTTTTACACTGCGCACCGACCACGCGTCGTTGATGTGGTTGTTGCGGTTCCGTGAACCCGAGGGACAGGTGGCAAGATGGCTTGCAGCACTGCAGGAGTTTCAGTTTGAGGTCCAGCACCGCGCAGGATGGCAGCACGGCAATGCTGATGCGCTATCTCGGAGGCCGTGCCAAGGGGAGCCGTGTCGGCATTGCGAGAAGCTCGACGCCGCTCACAATCAGGAGGAGAGTCGACGCGCATTGGAGGAGGCAACAACGGGGGGAACCCGTTGTATGGAGCAGGAGGAGATCCAGCATGCCCAAGCAACAGATGCAGAGTTGGTGGTGCTCCTGGGCTTGATGCAGCAGCACCCAGCACCGACATGGTCGGATGTTACACCGCACGGACCTACTGTAAGGGCTCTCTGATCCCAACGTGAGCGGCTTGAGGAACGGGGAGGAAAACTTTATCGCCGATGGGCAAGCCCATCTCCAGGCACGGATATTTGGCTGTTAGTGGTGCCGCGGGAGCTAAGGGATGCGGTGCTGGTGGCCGTACATGGGCCTCGAGGTGTGGGCCATTTCGGTGTGACTAAAACTCTGAGGCGGTTGCGCCAGCGTTTCTACTGGCCGGGGTGCCAGCGTGACGTGGAGTTGTTTGTCCACTGCTGTGACACAGGCACAGCGAAAAAGGGGCCAGGCGAGAGGCCACATGCCCCGTTACAGCTGCTGCAATCAGGGGCAGCTATGGAGAGAGTCGCTGTGGATTTCTTGGGACCATTTTCTGAGACTGAGAGCGGGAACTGGTACGTGATGGTTGCCATGGACTATTTCACAAAGTGGCCTGAAGCGTACGCTGCGCCAGATCAGAGTGCTCAGACCACAGCTAGTCGTCTGTTGGGGGACTTCTTTTTCCGGTTTGGGATGCCGGAAGAGTTGCACAGTGACCAGGGGCGGAACTTCGAATCCCAGGTCATGGCGGAGGTGTGCGAGAAGCTGGGTATTGTGAAAACGCGCACCACTCCACTACACCCTCAGAGCGATGGGCTAGTGGAACGTTTTAACGACACACTCACCACCCAGCTGGCCATGCTTACTGGACAACACCAGCGTGATTGGGACCTGCACCTCCCCCTGGTTCTACTGGCGTGCCGTTCTGCCGTACAGGAGTCTACGGGATTCACGCCGGCGATGCTAACGCGAGCAGCAGCGTAAGGCCAGCATGCGACAGAAACGCGCGAATGACGTGCGCTGCCGGGGGCGCCTCTCCAAGCTGGGTCAGGGGTGTGGCTGCACACCCCGCAGCGAAGGAAGGGACTGAGTCCCAAGCTGCAGAGTGCCTGGGAGGGCCTGTTCTAGGTGCTGGAGAGACTTTCCGAGGTGGTTTATAGGGTGCAGAAGCAAGAGAGTGGTTGTCCATCGTGACCGTTTGGCGCCCTATAGGCCGAAGCTGGCAGGGTCTGACCGGGAATTGGGTGCAACCCGTGTTTCTATTGGAGCACGGGCACAGCCAGTCCGATCCGAATTACGGAGCCGCTGGGGCAGCTGGCTCTTGAGGGGGGGGGCTGTGTAGCGAACGGCCAGTTCACGCGAGCTGTCCGCGCTGAGGCGTGGCGTCGGTATGTGCCAGGGAGGGGACGGCCAATGAGAGGGGCGGGATTTGCATGCAGCGGTTTTGGGTTTGCTGCGGGACTTGTAACATGTTGTATTGGCCGTTGCCGGTTCATTTTGTGATGTATGTGTTGTAGGTGTGATCAGGTGTTGTTGGGTAGCTTAAGCGGGTGATATGTGTGTGTGTGTTGATTATATACCGTGTACAAGATTGCTTGTGCTATTAGTGAGCTGGCCAGGGTCGCGGCCATTCACCAACCCGGAGGGGTCTTGTTCTGTTCCTTAGCTCCACCCTCTTGGGAAGCGATGTATGTCCATACAGTCAATACTGCTGCCAGACTACAATTAGCACAATAGCAGAGTGATGTTCTAGCTACCATTCAAATCATTTTAAGAACATAGAACAAATACAAACAGCTCAGCACCACTAATGTAACCAGTGGTCAGCCGAGATCACCTGATACACAGGCTAAATTCCTCAGGACTCTTATTGTACCTGCTTTAACCTGCCCACTCACACCACTTCCTCTGCATCCCTCCTCCTCCCTGATGCTCCGACTGGCGTAATCAGTGCCTTGCTGTTGTCACTAGTGCCTGCTGCTCGGATTTGTGAAGATTACAGTTCATTTTACACTGTCCCAGCTCTGTGTGTGTTTGATACAGTATATAGATTATTACAATTAACTCCTCTTTGTTCTCTCTACAGGGTCCAGTGAGGTGTTCGGATTGGTTGGGAGTTCTGTTGCACTGGACATAAAACATCCTGTACCGGAGTTTAAGCAATTATCCTGGATGTTTAACACCAGCAATTTTATTTTAGTATATATTAAGAAATATAGAGACGTTGATCCCTCCTCCGGTTATGAAGACAGAGTGGAGTTTAATAATAGAACCTACAGTCTGACCCTGAAGAACCTACAGAGGACTGATAGTGGACCGTATGAAGCGAGAGCAGCTGGTGATAAGGACACAGTAGTTGCTGAGTACAGACTCTCTGTGTTGGGTAAGTCTTATAGAGGATCAGACAGTGTGAGGAAACACAGCACTGCTGCCCTGTTCTATATTTAACCATCTATATGCAGTATTATATCACTATATAACACTGACTAGTGATGTTGAATAGAGGGGTATTTGTAATGTTGGAGTCCATTAAACATTATTCAATATAAATTTCACAATATATATTTTTTATAAAAATTATTTATGAAAAATAGATTTAAAATAACACATTAACAGAGCAGTTCTTAAGAGAATATCCAGCTAGGCCTGTTTAGGTTGGAGTCCTCCTTCAGCACAGACTGCAGTGCTCATAATTATGATAAATTTTGAGCAGTGAGCCACTGCAGACAGCATGTGGACACACAGATACAGATAATGCATACGTGTGTACAGATATTACACACAGACAGAATGTAGATTTAAAATGCATTTACATAAAACCTCAGCATTCTCAGATGCCAAAAAGAATTTGAATAAGATTTGATCTTCAAAATAAACTGAACATTGTACAGACATATGCTGGGAGTTTTTTATTTATGTTATATAAATATATTTGCAGTTGCTGCAGTGTATAAAGTGGATGAAATAAATATTTGACCCCTTGCTAATTTTGTAAGTTTGCCCACTGACAAAGATATGAACAGTCTATCATTTTTAGGGTAGGTTTATTTTAACAGTAAAAGAGAATCCAGAAAATGACATTGTATAAAATAAATAAATTTAATTGCATTTTGCAGAGAGAAATAAGTATTTATCCCTCTAGCAAACAAGACTCAAAACTTGGTGGCAAAACCCTTGTTGGCAAGGACAGCAGTCAGACCTTTTTTGTAGTTGATGAAGAGGTTTGCACACATATCAGGAGGAATTTTGGTCCACTTCTCTTTGCAGATCATCTCTAAATCATTAGGATTTTGAGGCTGTTGCTTGGCAACTCGGACCTTCAGGTCCCTCCATAAGTTTTCTATGGGATGAAAGTCTGGAGACTGGCTAGGCCACTCCATAACCTTAATGTGCTTCTCTTTGAGCCACTCCTTTTTTGCCTTGGCTGTGTGTTTTGGGTCATTGTCATGCTGGAAGACCCAGCCACCACCCATTTTTAATGTCCTGGCAGAAGAAAGGAGGTTGTCACTCAGGATTTTTTACGGTACATGGCTCCATCCATTCTCCCATTGATGTGGTGAAGTAGCCCTGTGCCCTTAGCAGAGAAACACCCCCAAAACGTAATGTCTCCACCTCCATGCTTGACAGTGGGGACGGTGTTTTTTGGGTCATAGTCAGTGTAAGTGTTGGGATCGCTATAAGGTGGTTGGATTACTCTTCGACCAAAAAGAAAGGAGGATGGAGACAGATTACCAACTTGTTCCACTTCCTGCAGCACAGCACCATGTGACCTTTTCCACCAATCACACAACAAAACACATTTAGGTGACTGAAACAAAGAATTGTTTTTACAGCGCTAGAATTGAAACTTTAATGCTGAGTTAGATCATTTTAACTATTAAACTATTTACTGTATCTTGGCAAAATAAAAGCTTACATCAGCATTTCCCTTCTTTCAAACACGGCGAATTGAGATAATGCAAAAGAGCTCAATTTTTGTCTCATCTGACCACAGCACCTTCTCCCAATCATCCAGGTGTTCATTGGCAAACTTCAGACAGGCCTGCACATGTGCCTTCTTGAGCAGGGGGACCTTGTGGGCACTGCAGGATGTTAATCCATTACGGCATAATGTGTTACCAATGGTTTTCTTGGTGACTGTGGTCCCAGCTGCCTTAAGATCATTAACTAGTTCCCCCTGTGTAGTTTTAGATTGATTTCTCACCTTCCTCATGATCAAGGATACCCCACCAGGTGAGATTTCTTATGGAGCCCCAGATCGAGGTTGACTGACAGTCATTTTGTATTTCTTTCATTTTCTTACAATGGCACCAGCAGTTGTCTCCTTCTCACCCAGCGTCTTACTGAAGGTTCTGTAGCCCAGCCCAGCCTTGTGCAGATCTATGATCTTGTCTCTGACATCCTAAAAAGCTCTTTGGTCTTGCCCATGTTGGAGAGGTCAGAGTCTGAGTGATTAATTGAGTCTGTGGACAGGTGTCTTTCATACAGGTGACAGTTTAAGACAGCTGTCTTTAATGCAGGTAACGAGTTGATTAGGAGTGTCTAACTGCTCAGTAGGAGCCAGAACTCTTGATGTTTGGTAGGGGATCACATATTTATTTCTCTCTGACAAATGCAATTAAATTTATATATTTATATCTCTCACTGTTAAAATAAACCTACCCTTAAAATTATAGACTGTTTATATATTTGTCAGTGGGGAAACATTCCCCACTACAATCAGCAAGAAATCAAATATTTATTTCCTCCACTGTAACTAGTGATGTTAAATAAATTTCAGTAAAGGGATACATGGCTACTTACTTTCTCTCAGACTTTAAAAGAAATACTTACAGGCAGCATGTTTGCAGCGTTTTCCTAATACTAAAAATCATCAAATGATGTAAGAATAGCATTTAAACAGAATATTAAAAAAAACCTTTATAAATTCTTTCTTGTCTGCTTACTTAACAAGATAAAAAATAGTTTTCAGAAATCAAACTAAATTTGATCTAAAAACAGGAATAAACAGGAATAAAGAGAATATCGTCATAGAAAAAGCAATAATTGTATAGTGTCAAAAGATATCCAAAAAACAATCTCTTATGTCCTGTCAGGGAGTGGTTAATCACATATTAGGCCACATAGTCTGTGTGTGTCCTTTTTGTTATGTTTGTATTCTTAACCATTGTTTGATTACTGAATAGTGCATATTATTATTAGTAGTAGTAGTAGTATGAGATTACTAGCAGCACAGTGATCTATATCAAGGGGTTGGTGCAGAATATGTCTGCTATTGTTAGAAATAAAAACTTTTTATTAAAACAACTAAGAACTCACACTAAAAAGAGAAGAAAAGCTTCACACGGCCTTTCTGTAGCTGAAGTTGCGGGGCTCACTATCCTGGCCAGCACAAATGCCATAGGGCTCACGCTGCGTACATCTTCACATTCATATGCGTAGCAGCAGCAGCTGCCACAAAATGCTCTTCTCAGGGCCTATGTGTGGGGCCCATCTATATTTCATTTGTCTTACCTGAAGCCATCCATGTCCACTAGGGAGCTCCTCCTCGGTGCAGTGGAACTCCTGACAGCAGCGAATCTAGTGCTGCTGGGGGAGTTTACAGCAGCAGCAGCAGCAGCAGCAGTACTCCTCAATGTTCCTTGATATCCCATCCTTTATTGCTCAGTATGCTCATCCTCCAGGCTATCTGGCACTTACTGTCAGGAAAAACAGCAGAGAGGGGTACTCACACGCAGGGGAAAATAGAAGGAATGTCGTCAATAGAGAAGCCCCACACAGTGAGGGCAAATTTCTAAGTCAAACCAGCAAATCTACAACATTTATATCATCAACTAAAAAAGGCTGTGGAGAGGTGCACTGCATTCTAGAAGTCCCCTCGGTGCACCGTTTCGCTCTAGCAATTGGCCCATGTTCGGTGGTGGCAACATAATATTTCTGTGTGTACCTCAGATCCAGTGGAGGCTCCGGTCTTGACTCCTGCCCCTGACCAGGTTGGCAGAGACCCCTGTAACACCACTCTCACCTGTAGAGGTCAGGACCTGTCAATCAACTCCAGCTGCTATAATGAAACCTGTGAGGTGAAGGAAGTGACATCACCTGGAGGCGTCACCCTTTTGCTGTCCATCAGGGGCCGCTCCATCATCTGTAACCAGAGTAACTCAGTCAGCTGGAAAGAGGATGTTCTGGAGATGGGAAAACTTAAACTACGCTGTAGTCATAAAAGTGTGTACACATACACACGCTCAAAAACACACATCACCGCTGTATATAAACCCATTATGTACCTCTGTTGCATGATCAATTACAATCTCCCCCCACCCATTAGATGGAGACAGTTCACAGGATGATGTCCAACCCCCAGATTGGCTATGGCTTGTCGTTGGTATCCTAGGTGTCATCATTGTTGTTGTTATTATCCTCATCATCGGCTTAAAGGTTCTCCAGAGGAAATCAACAGGTATGGCCTTTTTATTTCAAATGCATGTTCAGTGTGAGTTAAACAGTTATCATTGTATCACTTTTCAGTTACATAGCTTGTGTGTCAAATCAGCCTTTTAAACTTTAAGTTGTTAGTGTTAGCAAAGCAAATCTTCTCTGATGGTAACATATGGTGAAAGGAAGCAAAGTGACAGAATAGAAGTCACAATAACATAAGTTTAAAACAGTTATCATGACTCAGCAAACACCCAATAATGCATCTTGTGTTATTGTCTCGATCCAGTTAAAACAGTCATGTCATTCCATGTGATGCATTACCACCATTTTGCCTGACTTTTCACATCCTCTATAACTCTGTGATTGTTTGTGCTAAAACCTTTCAAACTTTAAGAAACTTATATCTGTCTAGTATGAATGACAACAGCATAGAAATCCACTGCTTACTCACAAACCAAGCAAATCTGGTCCAATACAAAGAGAGGCATAGTTACAGCATCACCGCCAATTTAGGGGTTTTATCAGTAAGTGAAATATAAATGAACGGAATCTAATTAAAAGCAGGATTCAAACAGAAACACTAATGTTGAACCTGTTAATCTAAACCAGCGACTACATCCTGTAGTGTGTGTGTGCCCGAACACACTTACTGAACAAATATAGTGGTGGAGTGTGGAAACCAAACAGAACTGTACAGTGCACTTCACCCAGCTTACACAACACATGCTCACACCAGAGCAAGAAACAACAAAGCAACAGCAAGCACAATGTCACATCACCCCTGCACCGCTGCTTGGGGTGGAAGGTCGGAAACCCCTGAGACAATAGAAGTTGTTTGACAGCTACCAGGTGCTGGATGTGAGGCTGACGTGCAGAAATGAGTGTCACGTTTTGATAGCGTTAGCATCATTACCTACACCATATTGCCAAAAATAACCACTCAACTCACAAATAATCTGTCTTTAAAGCTTCATTTACCAAGATCTGAGTGTGAAAATCAGAGCAGTCGCTGCTGTTTTCAGTTCCTGCCCTCCATTTCATTTAATGCTGGGTCGTCTCAGTATGAGTCACTGTGGGCGCTTCACATGTTCTTTTTTTTAGAAGGCTCAGTCTCAGGAACTCTCCTGCTGAAGCCGCTGATCAGTGATGATGTTTGTGTATAATTGAACATTAATCTGCAATAAAAACGTAAAATTCCTGCCATTTAGCCAGACCAATCTATCTGCCCAGACTTTACATTAATATTACAGTTGTTTACAGTTATAATCAGTGATCACATTTGGTGAATTGTGTACGTGTTAAAATTTAATTATAAGGTAGAAAACGATGTGTCTGTATGATTCTCACATAACAAGACACATGCCTTTCAGCATTTCACATGCAAACTGAGATGCCAGTAAATCTAGGTAACACCCTGCAAAGGCGTGCGTGCAGCCTTGCACTTTGTTCAGAGTATGCTTTGGTGTAAGTGCTGTGTGGGTGGTCTCAGCACATTCAGAGAGTCAGTTCTTCAGTTAGAAGAACTAAAAGACCACAGGCCCCTGACCTGCTTGCAATAGAAGAAGTTTGTGGGACTAAAATTATAAGGTTCAGTTTTTAAATATGGTATATCAATATTTCACAAAGCATATGTAGTACAATATCACACTTTAAACCTTAATAAAGTCACTGACCTGAAACATTTTTCTCCTTTGAGAATCAAAAGATTAGGGAATTTGGGTATAGATTTTCTAGAATGAACTAAATGCAGATATAATCTTTACACTGGAATGCAAAATTCACTAGATTGTTCTAGATACAAAATCTGTCATAAACACTGGAAATACATGAAATGTAAATTCATAATTCTTAACTATATTCACATGTTTCTGAATGATAAACATACTGACTTCAAAAATGTTGTTAAGATTTGAGAGTTATTGATTAATTGCTTGCTGGTTTGCAGACAAAATAAGATAGGATGATGATTAAGCAGAATATTAGTTATCTACCTGAATAACTATCATAAGACACCAGGTAAACAACATTACTGATCATTCTGACTGATTACTTTATTAAAATATTTAAGATGATAAATAATTTATTATGGATGTTTCACTTACCAAGCTGTAGTTTTGTGTGCTTCGTCTATTCCGCCATCCAAATGTTGCAGCTGAGAAATGTTAGTGTCTTTTGCAAAATATATGTGCCTATTTTGAATTTGATACCAGCGGCATGATTGGGTATAAAGGGCCTCCCATAGAGGCAGGGTCTTTCAGTAAGAAAAGTCAGGGAGGGGTCACCACTCGTTGGACAGACTGCTCTGGCGAATAGTGCGGCAATTCATGAAGACCATTCCTCAATGTAAAATAGCGAAGAACTTTTGGA
Source organism: Prochilodus magdalenae (assembly GCA_024036415.1). Classification (NCBI taxonomy): domain Eukaryota; kingdom Metazoa; phylum Chordata; class Actinopteri; order Characiformes; family Prochilodontidae; genus Prochilodus; species Prochilodus magdalenae. The sequence continues at coordinate 6,422 of JAMWET010000001.1, read as the reverse complement.
GATGATCATCACCTACCTACATACTCTCATAAAGGATATTCAGAGAGGCCAGAGCATCTCTGAATGCAAAGGACAAGAACCAGAACCAGCATTGGATGGTCGTGACCCTCAGATCCTTAGAACAGCACCTCATTAAAAATAACCCCAACGATTCTGGAGTGGAGTCGCTGGATGGGATTGTTTCCCAACACCATCATTTATGAACACAGTTCAACACTGCTCCACAAACACAAGTTAAAGCTACACCATGCAAACAAGATATATCCAGAAAGATGACCATGCTGCCATTCTCTGAACCCAAGCTAGAACCTAAATCTGAAACTATTTTGGAAAATCACAGATCCTCCAGAATAATAAAGAGAGGAACCATCCGGCCTTTGAGTATTTATGGCTTTTGGAGCAACATATGCTGCATCCAGACGGTGTCTTTTACAGGGAAGGTCAGATAGACAGACGTCCATTCTACACGTATTACAGCAGCATGGTAAAAAAGTCTGGGTGCTGAACTGACCTGCCTGCAGTCCAAACCGGTCACCCACTGAAAACATCTGGAACATTATGAAAGGAAATACAAAGGAGACCCAAAACTGTGGAGCAGCTGGAACCTGAAATCAAGCAGGAATGGAAACACTTCACTTTTGGAACTACAGCAATCAGTTTTCAAACTCTTATGTAGTTCTGCTAAAAGAAGAGCTGAACACAGAGCTGAACATCAGCCTGTACCTACTTTACTGAAATCAGTTTCTGTTATAAAATTTTAAATGGGCACATATAAAAAACTGAACATTTCTAAATTGACATTGAATATGATTTTGCACAGAGTTGTAATACAAACTCCATGATGTACTATGAACATCATCTATATATATATGGGTCACAGGAAATTAACCTCAACAATACCATTGTGCACAGATTCATCTTTCACTTTCTGTTTTATTAGACTCGACTAGCCTAGTGATCTGTTCAGACCGTGGGTGGCGGGACGGGAGTGTTGGCATAGTCATAAACCGAAATATGTTTTGCTTTCATTAGGCAAAGTGCTGTTGTTACAGCAGTGCTGTGTTGTATGTGTGTTCTGTAGCAGCATGTTTATGCAGTTAAGAGACTGTGATTAGAGCGTCGGTGTCTTTAAAGGTCGTAACCTCGATTTTATTTATTGGGGTGATGGGGGATTGGTGTGAAAGAGTATGCTAGGTATAAGGCACAGTCTGGGACAGGATTGAATGGTTATGTCGAAGCCCTCATTTACTCCTTCATTAAGCTGTTTATGAAATGTCTGTTGGTGCCTCATAATAGCAACTTAGCACCCGGTTAGCAGTTAAACAAAATGACTTTGGGAGTTAGGACAGTGTCTATAGCTAGTATTCATCTAGGAGATTTAGCTTTAACCCCTTTAAATTAATTTGACCTTTTCTTTTTAAATCTGTACAGGTGCCATTGCCCTGACTGAGAACACGGTCTATGCAGAAGTTCAGGTAAGATTTAAATCATTTTGATTCCTGTGGACACTCAGACTCTAATGTTTTACCCTATGAACTCATGTAGTTATGGTTTATATTGTTCATTTGTGCTAATAAAAGATGGCGCTGCATGAGGATGATAGGGCTATAAATATTTCCGGGGTGTGAGTGATGGGATGCATAGATTGGGAAGAGGTGCTACAGTGCAGGGAATGTCTCGTTCCATGTGTGGAAAATGGCTCCAGAGCAGATGTTAATGATTGGCTAAAAGGAGGGACTGCATGTGGGCGTAGCGTACGGTTTACGGGCCTACCAGCAGTGTTATTGGTGCTCGTGAAGGTACTACAGGATAGAAGGTACGGTTCAGTCACAGGGGACTCGTTTTTTGTCCAGTGAGCTGGCATATAGTGCCTTCCACATTCGCTGAACCAGGCAAACCAACATGAGCAAAACAAGCTGCCGTTCTCATAGTGATGGATGACTAAGAGAATTGGGTCTGTGAAACAAGAAGTCATAGCTGACCACTTAAGTGTTGCTAATAACTTTGTGTGTGTGTGGGTGCGTGTGTGTGGGTGTGTGTGTGTGTGTGTGTGTGTGTGTGTGTGTGTGATCTAATTATGTCTACAGCACAATAGTGATGCACTACAGACTGTGATGATGGAGCACCCCCAGACTGTGTACAGTGTTGTAGGGATGCAACAACCACCTCCAAGCAACGAACAGTCCAGTCCGTCTCCTGTAAGTGAGGTGAAAATGCGCAGCACCCCCAAAATATTCTCATTTAAATTCACTTCTAATTCATTAATAGCCTTTTAATGATAATGATTTGTTTAATGGAGTTACATTATTTAATATAAGTCAGCCCTAGTTTTATGATGGACCGACCAATAGAATCGCTCCAAACCTGCTTAGAGATAAACCTTGTTCTATCAGCTCCACTGCAGGGTAAGGAAGCTGCTCCATCCTCCTGTACAGCTCCACTCTGGAGGGGTTTAAGGTGGACTGTGTAATTCTATGAGGGCTAGTTTATAGTTTGAGGTCTTGACTTTTATTCTACAGTGAAGGTTTAAAATGAACAGAAGGTGAACCCTCTATGAGGAGCCGTCTCTAAGGAGTGGAAGTGTATATGTATCTGTGTAGTAGCTTTGAATTGAACATAGTTATTGCGAACACCACTTTTGATTGATCATATGCTGTGTCATGTCTTTCCATTATTCAGGAGACATTACCTTCAGGGCAGCCCGGGGTTGGCAACACCTATGAGTCAGTTCCCAGTGAGGTAATAACACCTAAGAGCTTTTAGACTACAGAAGCTTCACTGCTGGTAGTCATGCTTTGTGGAATGATAATTGTTTGATTTCATTTTAGAACTGAATTTGAATGTTGATTAGTTGTACTTCCTCTGTTTCCTGTTTATCATGTAGATGTCATCTACGAAGCCTGAAACCATGGGGTAAGAAGATTTCCAGCTTCTGCTTCTGAGAGTCCACGGCAGTACTAACGGACCTTCTCTATTTGGATGGAGGAACTGGCTTTGTCCTCCTGCTGAAGACATAGATCATATAGACCCTGTTAACACCTGGACACTTATTGTGAGCAGTGTCTGGATCGTATCCTGATAAGCTTTTATCCACATGCATTCACACCTCTGTCCTTAACGTCCTTGCAGGCACGGGTCTTGTACCCACTACTCTACTGCACAGGGAGGGGTTTGGGGTCTACAGGGAGGGGTTTGTGGTGTACGGGGAGGGGTTTGGGGTCTACAGGGAGGGATTTTGGTTCTACTGGGAGACGTTTGGGTTATATTCTGAAGAGTTTTGGGTGTACAGGGTGGGGTTTGTGGTGTACGGGGAGGGGTTTGGGGTCTACTGGGAGGAATTTTGGTTCCTCTGAGAGAAGTTTGGGTCTTACTCTAAAGAGTTTGGGTGTACAGGGTGGGGTTTGTGGTGTACGGGGAGGGGTTTGGGGTCTACTGGGAGGAATTTTGGTTCCTCTGAGAGAAGTTTGGGTCTTACTCTAAAGAGTTTGGGTGTACAGGGTGGGGTTTGTGGTGTACGGGGAGGGGTCTTACTTGGAGTTTGGGGTGTACAGGGAAGGGTTTGGTGGTCTACAGGGATTGGAGTTAACAGGGAAGGGTTTTGGTTCTCTGAGATTTTGGTTCCTCGGTTGTACTCTAAAGAGTTTGGGGTGTACAGGGAGTGGTTTGGGTTCTTCTTGGAGAAGTTTGGGTCTTGGGAAGTTGGGAAGGTTATATTTGGAGAAGGGGAAGGGTTTAGGTTGTACTGGGAGAGGTTTTGGTTCTACTATTAGGAGTTTAAGTTGTACTAGGAGGGGTTTTGCTGTGCTTTAAGGAGCTTGGGTTATACTGGGAGGGGTTTGGGTTATATTGGGGGGGTTGAGTTGTACTGGGAGGGGTTTTGTTCATGGACTTTGTGTTTACACTGCTGTAGCATGTGGCTCAAGTGCATTTCAGACCACCTTGTGAACAGGATTGAGTGATCAGACTTGTACGTTTTAAGGGCCTTTATACTTTTTAAGCTGGCTTAACTAAATATGACCATGGCCCTCAAGACTCATGAAGTGACCAGGTGCAAACAGGCTCATATCCAGAACATCCTATTAAGTACCATTCTTATGTTACTTGAGGCAACAACAAGTAAAGTAAATTTGAGAGACCCTTAATGTTGAAGGGACATGTGGGTAAGACCGAGGAGAGGAGCCCGGGTTACATATAAGAATGAAAGAATGAGAAATAGAAATTGTAATTTATTGCATTGCATTGATTGTGTTTGGTGTATTATGGAAGATCGTTCATTAGACATGTTTCTATGTGTTTGTATATTTTGCTCAGTAGTTTATTTAACAGTGATATGGTATTTGATATATAATGCTGTATTACTGCCAGCTAGTTTTTTTGTGTTTTCAAAAAGTTTACTCTTTACTATCCCTTCTGTGTTTTCTGTACATCAACGAATATAGAAAACCAAAACCGATTAAATTTAATATACGTCAACCAGCCACTAAGCATGTCTTCCTTGTATCTCCACTCACCATACGTCCACTGTATCAGCTCTACTGTCCATAACAGAACAACTCTGTAGGTGTAGCAGGTCCCCAGACTGTAGTCCATCTGGTTCTCTGTATACTGTATTACCCTGTTCTTCAATGGTCCGGACCCCCACAGGACCACCACACAGCAGGTATGATGTGGGTGGTGGATCATTCTCAGCACTGCAATGTGACACTGACGTGGTGGGTTGGTGTGTTAGTGTGTGTGGTGCTGGTGTGAGTGGATCAGACACCAGCAGTGCTGCTGGAGTGTTTTAGACAACTGGGTCCACTCACTGTCCACTCTATTAGACACTCCCTACCTTGCTGGTCCACCTTGGTCAGATGGACAGTCATGAGACGATAGCCCTTCTGCTGCTGCACAGTTGCCAAGTGTTTTGGGTCATCCTCTAGTCCTTCATCAGTGGACCACATGACGCTGCCCCTGTTACTGGATAGTGTTGGTTGGTGGACGAAGTACACTGTGTATTTGTTAATGATGCCACACTTTTTGTGCTCCACTGTGTGTTCTCTTTAGAGGATGTTAACTGGTTTTGTTTTGAGCTGCTGATTGTGAATATACGTGTTGATTTCGATGTATACACTGTGAATGTGTTTACAATGGCACTAGGTTTGCAGATATCTGTAAATATGATCATAGAAATGTCCTGGTTTTGTTTAAAAGGATGTTTTACCATGGAGTTATGTCAGGAAGCTGGAAAAAGTTTATAAAAAGTGTCTACAATATTGCTTTTTTTTTTTTTTAAATATACGTCATGTTGGATGTCCTGTCCTTTTCACTGGTTGCACACACTGCACAGTAGTTGTACATTGTAGGCTATATGTGCTGTACTTCAGTACAGTTTGTGTCTATAGGCCGTTGGGGAATCTAGCCCGTAAGACAGAGCTTTGTTTATTGAGTCGTGTGGCATGTTATTGTAAAGCTTGCAGAATAGATAGACATTTTGTTATGTATGGCCATGCACTTTTGACCTACATCACCTAATACTCGATTGATTTAGATTGTGAAAATGTATCATGGGGGGGAGAATCTGGTGGAATGTGGATTGGGAAAGTGTTATTGGAGGCTTGGGAGGCTCTGGAATTGGTATCCCCTGACCTGCTAGGTAGAAAACCCCGTAGACCGTAACGCTTTCATACACCTGCAGAGTATCAAGCTGCTTCCTTCATCACTAGGGTTTTTGGCCACGCCCAACATAACCGTCCCTTACCTTTTAGCCATCAGTAACATCTGCTCTGGAGCCATTTTCCACACATTGGATCGAGACAATTTCCTGCACTGTAGCCACCTCTTTCCCAATCCTATATATATAGTACGGTGTTTGTTTTTGCATGGTGTTTTTTAACAGTTCTGCTATTTTTTTAAATCTGTTAAAAATTGAACTTTAATTGTACATGAAAATAATGTAGTGGTGTTCTCTTTTGTTAATTTGACAAGGGCTCAAGCTTCAATACCACTTTAACAATGTCCTGTTTCCATATACTGTATATAGGTATATATACGGTATGTATGTGTGTGGGTGTGTTTTGTGCGTGTGGGTGTGGTACTGACTGTACTTTTGCTTACTTTGACAGATAAAGATCTGAATTTGAGAAAGCAGGGGTTTGTTTGTTGTTGTTGCAGAGACACTTTTTAAATGATAGAAACTCATAAAACACTGACTACAAATCTAAGCTTGTTATGATCTTTTTATATCTTTGGAGAATTAGCTCCCTGTACACATGTCAAACAAAACACCCACCTAATTTCCAGATTGTGAGCACGAACAGTGGTGCATAATGTATGTACCTTCAAATATTGAAGAACTAAACTATAAATCTGAATGCCAAACTTTGGCCTTCCCCATAATAGAACTTACACATATACACTATGATATATATCATATAGAACTT